>JAODXP020005429.1:0-49425 GCA_027497455.2 Sardinella longiceps | reverse complement strand
ATCATGTTGTTTATCAGGGATACAAACGGCGCGCCTTTTGGCGGATGCCGCCTTTTTCATGGCTGTCTGGGACTTTGGTTTCCTTCAAGGGGGCCCCAGAGTGCATTACGCCTGGTGGGGGTGGGGCTTCGATAATCTCACTCCTTTTTGACCATACCTCTGTTTGCATCCCTGAGTTTTACCGGTAACAGACCAAACCTTGCGGTAGTCATGTGAAAATGACCTGGTAGATCAGATACTATATTATTATTTGACATGGCATAATGAGTGAGCAGAGCTTTGACAATAGTTAAATGCCTCTGAACTGCCACTGTTTTTGCATGTGTAGGGCAGGCTATATAGTGAGCAGGAAGTAGAAATGAGTCAGCAATCCCCAGAGCCATTCTCTTGACCTTTTGAGACTGCCAAGTGCACATGATGTACAAGACAGGTGTTGCATGCCCATACATGGTGCAGGAGGAAGGAAGCTTAGCTTAGTAGTACTCAATGGCTACATGGTGGTTTATTCTTGAATACGCAAGTATTTCATTGTATGTGACAAACAAAATGCTTGAACCTTGAACCTTGAACCTTGGGGCCCTGGCAGGGCCCTGAAGAGTCTCTCAGTGTATAACTGGACATTATTCCAGTGTTCATCTCTATCGGGACTCTTCCAATCTAATTCAATTCAATTTCAATTCAATTCAATTTTATTTGTATAGCGCACAAATACAGTACATTGTCTCAGCGTTTACAGACAGTACGGGAAGCATCCATGAGAATCAGGGGCAAGGAAAAACTCCCTCGCTTTGTGAATAATTTGTTATGTAGGAAGAAACCTTGGGCAGATCCACGCCTCATGGACTCAGCCTACCTGCCTGGGGCCTAATAAAGTATCCGTAAAGTCTGATGCATAGATTGACCATGGTTAACACAAAACAGTATGAGTACTGAATGTAGTCAGAGATGATATACACATAGTTTGTGTGACAGTCAGGGCCAAGGGATGGAGTCAGTAGTTGGAGTGTGGGATTAGTCAGTAATTGGAGTGGGATCAGAGTTCATTGGGTGTTGGTCGCCGTCTAAGTAGTGGTCATCAGGGGGCCATCAGGCTAGTTCCATCAGGGCCTCAGAGAAAAGGGGAGGATGGTCCTGGTGTGTGGCTCCGGGGGGTTGGTCAGCATCCGTAGTGGGGTAGGGTTGGTGGCAGGGAGGTTCATCACTCAGCCAGTGCGTCGGGGCAGAGGAGGCAAGAGAGACAAAAGAAACAGAAACAAGAGGGTTAGGCCAATCTAGGAGGATATCACTTCATGATATGTGTCATATAATCTAGCTAGAGTGAGGAGAGGGAGAGAGAGAGAGGAGAAAGAGGGTTGTACAGGATGGCAAGTGTGCAGAAGGTGGCAGCACTAGGCTATCGCAGCATAACTAAGGTATGGTACATGGCATCTCACCAACCCAGAAGGGGGTGGTCAGTGGCCGCCTTGGAAAAACAGCAGAGGTAGCCCTCCCAGGAAGGCCCAAGAGGAGTGGTGATATGTCATGGCCCACTCCTCTGCGCAGATGATACTGTCCTTTATACTGTGGCTTCATCCGTAAGGACAGAGCAGATGATCTACAGACTGCCTTCAGTCTACTTCAAGTGTCTTTAGTCAAATTGAGACTAGTTTTAAATGCAAAAAAGACTAAATACATGATTTTTACTCGTTCCCGTTCAGCATTAACAGATATTGAAGTTTCCACTCTTGATGGCACTCTGTTAGATAGGGTAAAATGTTACAAATACTTGGGGATCTGGCTTGATGAAAAGCTGAACTATGAAACGCATATTGATAATCTTCTTAAAAAGCTTAGACCCAAGCTAGGTTTTTACTTTCGGTTGAAAAAATGTTTCCCTTTTGCTGCCCGGCTAAGATTGGTTCAGAGTACCTTCATACCCATTCTAGACTATGGTGATATCTTATACATGCATGCTCCAATTTCTTTTTTAAGAAAGCTGGATGTAGTGTACCATGCAGCATTAGCCTACGTTTTGTGACGGGTGCAAAATCAAGGACACACCATTGTAATCTATACGAAATGGTCAAATGGACCTCCTTGTCACTTAGGAGGCAAGGTCACATTCTCATGTTCATAGCCAAAGCATTACTTGGTAAACTTCCTTCTTACATTTGTTGTCTGTTATCATATCAAAGCAGTGCCTATAGCACCAGGTCTATAAACAAGTTACTTCTACATATTCCATCAATACGCACAGAATTAGGTAAGACATCTTTTAGTTCTTATGCTCCTTCTGTCTGGAATGAAATACAAAATAATTTAGCTCTTGAGGTCCTCCCTTCCATAAACACCTTTAAGAAACTCTTAAAAACTGTTTTAACACAAGAATGCCACTGTTTCTAGCCTTTCTCTGTCCTAGCGTCACTTTTTATATATATTGTTGTTGTCATTTATAGTCCATGTCTTTTTTTTTTTTTTTTTTTGTCTTATTCTGTATTTGTCTTTGCTGCTTATGGTCTGTGTCATTTCTATACTTTGTATTTGTTTGTGTCACTGACTGTTGTGTACATGTTTGTTTCTTGTTGTTTCTTTCTTGTTCATGTTTGTACTTGTCATTTCTGTACTTTTATTTTATTTTTCTGCTGGCTATCTTGGCCAGGACTCCCTGGTGGAAGAGATTATTTATCTCAATGGGACATTCCTGGTAAAATAAAGGTTTAAATAAAAAAAAATAATAATTATAGGAAATGTCAAAAAGGAAGGTTTTAAGTCTAGACTTAAAGGTATTGAGAGTTGAGAGTGTCCGCTTCTCGAATGTAGGGAGGAATAGAATTCCATAGAAGAGGTGCTCGATAGGCAAAAGCTCTTCACCCAATTGTAGTTTTAGATATGGTCACTTTTTCAAGGAGGCCAGCATTTTGAGATCTCAGAGGTCTTGCTGGATGGTATGGAACAAGTAAATCTGTAATATACGCAGGAGCTAAGCCATTAAGTGCCTTATACGTCATGAGAAGGATTTTGAAGTCAATTCGACTTTTGACAGGAAGCCAGTGTAGAGATGCTAGAATGGGAGAAATATGTTCATATTTCTTAGTTCTAGTGAGTGTTCTAGCTGCTGCATTTTGGATTAGCTGTAGACTTTTAATGCAGGTGTTACTGCACCCTGAGAACAGAGCATTGTAGTCGAGTCTGGAGGTAACAAATGCATGTATAAGTTTTTCAGCATCCTCAAAGGACAGGAACTTCCTAACCTTAGCAATGTTTCTAAGGTGAAAAAATGATGTTTTAGAAATGTGCTTTACATGGCTATTCAAGGAGAGGTCTTGATCAATAATTACCCCCAGATTTTTCACTTGTGAGCTAAATGAGAGTGTAGGACTGCTAAGTGAGCTATGATGGTGAAGCGAGGTGTCCTTCAGTTGTTTAGAGGCAATCATCAAAACTTCAGTTTTATCTGAGTTCAAGCATAAGAATTTTTTTGACATCCAAACTTTAATGTCTTCAAGACAGGCTGCTTAAAACGGGTAGTAATTTGCTGGCACTCCTTTAACAGCTTGATACAGTATGTCTGTAAACATATCTCAGTTTGGCTTGCCTTTCAGTCTCCAGGAAGTTGGTGTTACAGAGTTTAGAGGGTTGCTTATTCTTAATGTTAAAATTGTTAGTAAAGCCAATGGAGTTTTTCCTTGCCCCTGTCACTCATGGATGCTTCCTGTACTGTCTGTAAAGCGCCGTGAGACAATGCACTGTAGTGCATTGAGTGCTCTACAAATAAAATTGAATTTAATTGAATTAATGAACAAAGGCTGTCAGCTTGAAGCAGAATGTAGACTGTATAGGGTTTAATGTGAGTCATCCCTCATGATGAGCTTGTTTTTCTCAATGAACAGAGGACTTTCAATACACCCTTTCACTTGGTGATTAGTCACACAATGACATGACGCCAATCATTTTGGAAAGGAATGGTTTGGATGTTCTTAAAGACTGATTTTTGGTCACTGGTTTGGCAAAAAGAAATGAACCATGGTCCATTGAGATGTGCTGCTCAGTTGGTGTGCTTACAGTATTTGATTGTCATCATTGTTGTGATTCTAATCATATATACATTGACACATTAGCCTGGGAGTCCCATGCTCCTTTGCACACTCAAATTCTTTCACTCTGCAAAGCAGCATGATGACCATGGGTCATAATTTAAAGCGTAATTTAACCCGTTTCTTCTTAAACAAAACACATAACCAAGTGGAAGTAAGAAGACATACATGTAACTATATTTGGAATTCAGATTTTGATTATTTTGATTTAATATTAGGCCTCTTCTTTTTGAAGCAACAGACATTTGAATAGCAGAGATGTAACAGATAACCACCCTGCACTCTGGCATCAGCCTCTGCTGTCACATGATCAGAGTCGAGAGCTTCGTCAAAGCCTCAAATTCCTTTCTGCACGAGAGGCATAATAATAGTGAGAGTGAGTAATAGGGTAACCGTAACTGTTCATCTGCCTCCTCTGCCACATGCTCAGAGTCAGGAGCTTTGTCATATATATGTGGTGTTTCATTTTACTATGATTAAAATGAAAATAAAAAAAAACACTTCACATGACTTTATCATCATATCTCCGTCCTTCACTAGTGTCATATAACAGTCAAGTTCCCTAGCAGTGATATCAAAGCAGCTGTTCAAAAGCACATGCTGAGCTGGGACATGGGCCTTCTGAGTGAGTTCTAGTTAGAGACTGTAACCTAAGCAGCTGCTTAGTGGATCAAGGTACTTGTGACACAGAATGGCTAGCATACTGGCCGTTAATAAGTAAACACCTCTGATATGTCTGAATGATATTTGCTCTTTGGTTATATTGAGTTCAAGAGCCACTCCCAGTCAATGAGGATTACTTTATAATCTGCTGTCTAAACCAATGTAACGACGGGCTTCAGACTAGCTTGATTGAGCTTCACAAACTTATTTGTCAATATAATACCTAATTAAGATCTAAATAAACTTGTTTAATGAGCTCCAGTGTCTCAATATTGCTTGTTTGATTTGCATTTGCCATAATGTCATTGCAACTGCTGCAAAGCTGGAATACTTTGCAGCTTGACTACAAATGTGTACTTCTCCAGAAGAAAGGAAAAAGCTTTGTTTTCCAAATTAAAAATAATTTATTGGAAAATAGTTTGCTTATGAAAGTTGTCTTTCAAAAACACAAATGAATAATGCAAGGTGACAAAACAGAAATGTAACATAATAGTGCGAAAATACCAATGTCTTCATGGAGTCCTATTTACTCCAGGGCTTTCTTTTAATCTGATGCATTCATATAGCCCTTTAAGATGTTCAACATCACAAAAGACATACAGTGGACCCTCAATTTTCAAAATTTGTATAAATATAGCCATACATTTAAAATAAATAAATTAAATAGGCTGGACTCCAAAAACATTTTTGGACCTGAAAACATACACATACTGTTCAGAATTCATTTAAGCTTAAGAGGGAATGATCAGATCACTACCACTTAACACAGAATAGCATAAATGCTACTTAAGAGCCTGTTCACATTGACACGCTTTTTTCACCTCCAGGCGCTCGAAGTTGAAAATAGTTTAACTTTTGAGGTCGCGTTTTCTTCAACAATGGGCCCGTTGCCTAGCTGCCAGTCATAGCTAAGTCGGGGAGTTAGCGGTTTAGCCAAATCTAGCTGTCATAGCAACAAGACGTACATTTATCATTTTCGACCTTGCATGTTTTTGTCACTCATTTTTCAGAATACTCGCGTTTTACAAGTGGAAAAGCGCGTTCAGTGTGAACGCCCCCTTAGGCAGAATTTTCTGATAGGATCCTCTACTACAGTACGTGCAAAAGCTGGATGGCAAGAGACAGACGTACATGTATAATGCCAGCATTAACAGTCAGTGGATACAGCGCCTGGAGTCCCTCCACTCCCAAGCCCTTGAGATGTGGTACTGGCCCACTTTAGCACCTGTGGGTCTTTGCTTCCTGCCAACTATGCCCCACTTCCAGTCTAAGTGACTTACACCAGCACCACAGTTTGGCCCAGGGGTCAGAGAGAATAATTATTACAGTGGTTCCTATGCTTATACATCCTTATCCCTCACAGCTGGTGGCCACACAGTGACTCAAGAGTACAAAACTTGGGGTGTGGGGATTGAAAGGGTCCTGACTCAAATGTAGGAGGTTGGTAATGGTGGTTTTGCTGGCAAATTGTCATCCTGGTGTGCTTGTGTAGAGACACTCTTGATCCTCCACATCCTGTGGTTACAAAATCAGAGTGATTGGTTCAAAGGGCAAAAACTGTTTCAAGATGAAGATTGAAAAATGCAATGAAACCCTATTAATAGAATTGTAATAAAAAACACTAACCTGTATGTCTTGCTGACATATTTATAAAAGACTGCAGCCCAAACCAAAAGGCCAACTGTAATGACCACTCCTGTAACATAATGGTGTCTGTATTGAGGACTGTTGGCAGTTGCATTGCCCTCTGGATTGCTGAGTTCTGAAAGAGGTGAGGTGCTGGTGTTGGAATGGGCAGCGAAGCAAGAGCAATACACTGTAGTGTCCTGCATTGAGGAAAACAAAGAAGAAAATGATGTTAGTTTTAATGGTTCAAAAATTGTAACCTCAAACAATTCAGCTGACAAAATACATACAACGCCATTTTCGCCTTCTCTGTCCAGCTCTACTGATTTTGGGCAAGTATCAAGGTCAAGGATGAAGTAGTCCTCTGTAGCAGTCTTGACTGGCGGCAGTGGTGCTGGTGGCGCTTTTCTTCCCACATAAATGGCAACTTTTGCATCCTAGTTGAGACAGACACCGAACACATGATGTGATAGCTCATCGGGCATCATAATTATCAAAAGCATTCAAAGAACGCACACAAGAAATAATCCTGTTTTTGTTTATTCCATGGAATAGGTACAGGTAGCCTACTAAAGGGAATAATTAAAAAAAAAAAAGTTAAAAGCACCTCCACGATTACGTCGACATAATAGTTGGGCTTCAAGAAGTTGGCTGGTATATTGAACCTGATCCCATCTCCCACCAGCTCGCCCCTACATGCTGAGTCTGAAGCTGGAGCCATGTAGATGTAGCCCACCTTCAGTGACAGCAAAATCACTAAAGGGAAAAAGAAACAATGACTGCGCTGAAATCACTGCTTTATAACAGGCGGGGATGACAGATACACGTAATCGCCATTTACATCATTAACTCAAACAAACATCCAGATTGATGACTGCAGTTTCGCTGTGGTTGTCAGTGTCTTTTCCAAGAGCACCTCCTGTCCTAGCACTACTACACTCTAAAGACTCTCTAGTGATATTTTCTTCTAATAGACTCCCATGTAGCTTGATTGTTAATCCTCTCTTGTTAATCGCTTTGGATAAAAGCGTCTGCTAAATGCATACATGTGCATCATGGTATTAAAACACAAAATATATCATAATGTAATTTGTTCATGTCCTTCGACTTAAATGATATATCACAGTTGATGTCTACAGTCAATTAACAAAACGCCAATGATTTTGTCAAGCAAAGAGAAGCAAATAGTCTTACCTGCGGTAAAGGTGAATAAAGTTGGCATGCTTGCAACGATAAGTTTATGAAATAAAGATATCTAAGTGAAAATTAGCCTACACGAATGTCAGGAAAGTTCGCACATCGTTTGTTGAAAACGTGTTCAGATGACTAATGAGTAAGTCAGTGTGTATCATAAATATCCGATAAATTGTTTTAATTCCTCGACACGTCGATGCGTCTTGAGTCTGTGTCCTCTTCCTCCGGACTGCGAGGCATGCTTAGCGCACGCTGAATATCTTCAGTGAGTGGGAGGGACTCCTCGGCAGCAGCAGCGTATGCGGTCGGTGGATCAGACCACACAGAATATCGGGGTTAATTTGTGTCAAACTTGATTGTTAGCCCGGCTCAGATCACTCTTTGGGTTTACAGGGTCCTGACTGCACATGCTCAACAAAGGACTAGTGGTAAACCAGTGCATGCCAAAATTAAATGACTGACACACTGAAGTGTGCTATGGTTAGAGGGGTTTACCTCTATTAGGAAACTAAGTAGGTCTAATGACAAACAGTCTATAGCTGGATTTCCACTAAACATTATTCACTCTCAACTAAAGTATTTACTTGTAGAAGCTGACAAAAAAGTCACTAAAAATGTGTTGTTGCTGTAGTTCTTCCTCATAGCTAGCATTCTTACCACCTAAGGGGGATGGCAGGGTGATTGACCAAAGGTCAAGTGAGTGCAAAAGCCATAAGGGGCTGGTACTGTAGCACCTCTAAGCCACTTGACAGGATGTATACAGCGCTATGGCCTGGTGCTCATGGTTGTATGGTGTAGATTTATTTATTACTTATTTGTTTTTGTTTTTTTAAGTGCCCAGCTGCCCAGAAGTTTAAACTCTTGTAACCTCAGTGAATAGGGTGTATACTATAGCCTACAGCCACTCAGGAAGCTTTGATAGCGTCACCCCATCATCCTTAAACCCCATCAACCAATAATAACTCTAGAAGGCGACTCAGCAGTCCCTCTGATTTCAACCCCAGACTGAAAATAGCACGCCTGTGCCGTCTTTTGTGTGTGTGCATGGGCCGTGTACGTGTGTGTGTGTGTGTGTGTGTGTGTGTGTGTGTGTGAGGTGTGACCTGTCACGGAGAGACAAGAGGCAAATAAATTACCACTAGTTCCCTTAGCATTTCACTCCAGTCAGGGCATGTGTGTGTGCAGATTGTATCAACATTAAATAATGTTGGCCAGGGCATGCGTACAGATTCCCTTGGGCCGTATTCACACAGTGGAAGCCTTGTTGTGAGAAGGCTGCTGGGATGACAGCATGTCTAGTGGCACAACACAGAACCCCCTTCCTGTGCACTTCTCACATCGGAAACCTGTAACTATAGAGACCATTTGACAGTGGCATTTGAAGAAATATGTGAATTATGCGGGAGGGAAAGCATAAATGCTTTTGATACCAATCTGAATGCCTTAATCTGCTTGGACACATAGTAGTTAGGTATAGCGTGGTGCACAACTTCGAAGAGTTTAAACTTCAAAGTTTGTACAATTATTGCTAGATTAGTGTTTATAAAATACTACCAACGTAAGTTGCTGTAGGGAAACTGGCCTTATAGTAGTTGACAAATGTGAGCCACCTCTGCTGTAGATGTGATGTAAATTTTATTTAATAATTATATTATAATATTACAAAAACACTTACTGTACACTGTACACAAATAGACACAAATGTTCTCCTTTTCATCTCAAAATAACACAAACACCTGATGGTGGTTTAGCTAACACCCATAGGCAGACAGAAGGTTAAAGGTCACATATGTTCCATTTCCCTGGGAACCGTGCACAAGGATGGCCACTATACATGATGTGTTTTTACTGGAAGATGTGTCTACACTCTCTATTCGGTCTCCTGTTCACAGTTCTGTCATACCAGTTTCTTTAGAATGATGGTAGACCATTCTAGAGCTCTTTTAAATACTTGCAGATTATCTCAAAGTAAATCTAGAAAGTCATCAGATGCTGGAGTTGTGAAAACTGACACTGCATGACTGAAACAAAAGTGTTTGTTGTGATACGCGATCATGTTTTATTTGCGTGATAATAAAAAGAGTTGATATTCAAAGGATTTTGGCTACAGTACATCAAGATCTTCAATAAAATGCTATAACTGAAAGGGGAAGTTAGGTCTACTGACAGCACTCTGATTGAAATGTGAAAAAAAATCCTTTAAATACTTTAGAAGGTACAGATACTTAGAAAGCTATTTGGCCTACATCAAGACTGGGTGAGTGTCTGATTGCTGGATTAATAATATCCGCATTGCACACATTTCAGTACAACTT
The DNA here is from genome assembly GCA_027497455.2 of Sardinella longiceps. NCBI lineage: Eukaryota > Metazoa > Chordata > Actinopteri > Clupeiformes > Clupeidae > Sardinella > Sardinella longiceps. The sequence goes on along the minus strand of JAODXP020005429.1, from coordinate 39,554 downwards.
TATATCTGGGACCGTTTTTGACACCCTATTACACAATTAAAACTTAAAAGAAGTAATACACACAGTGGACATTTATCATGGCAGACATATTTGTTTGTTTGTTTGTTTGTGATCAAGGGCTGAGTTAACTGAGTTAACTGAGCATAACAGTTAGAGCTAAAGATAGGCTACTGTAAGGGATAGGAGATGGTGCTCTCCCTCATTAATATTTAATGGGTTCTCCTTCGAAGAACTGCTCAAGTCACACCTGCCAGTGATGCTCCTGTTTGTCTACTTCCTATTTGATTCATATACCGGTTGTAAAAATCAGTGTCGATTTTCTGACTGCTTCCAAGCTCTAATATTTGACTGCTGTGTTTCACTCTGGCCTGACAGTGGCACTTCATTGCTTAAGTCCGTTGTTAAGTTATCTTGATTGATCCTTGGAGGGAAAAGAGGGGCATCTGCGATTGGACCAGTACCAGCTGGGGATTGAAACGGCCACCTTTCGGTTGCTGGTCCAATCCCAGATGCCCCTGTTTTGTCTTTACAATGCTGACTGCTGTCAAGCAGCTATAATCTTTGGTTAGGCCCACAGTAATCTGGCCTGCTGCCTGAAAGTGGTAGCGTACTAACTTCATCCTGTAGCTGTTTGTTTCTGTCTCCTCTTTGCAGTGCTGTCCTTAGATTGGCATTTCGTTCTGTAGCTTATCATATTCTACTGTAGCTTATCGTATCCTTCTGTCTTCTCTTTACAGTGCTGGGCATGCAGTGACTAATGCTCTCCTCACCTCTGTCAAGGTACAAGATACACACACACCACCACTGAGCAAGTGACAAGTTCAGTTTTGCATATTTATTCCTGAAGTATGTCTGTAGTATGACTAAAATATGGCCGTAATTCCATATTATACTGTATATAAATTCACATACAGTACAATACTAGTACTTCTAGTAATTCTAAGACCCACCGGTTTCTTATATCTCATTTCTTATATCTTATATTTCTTGTATCTATTTCCTTTTTGAACTTGGCACTTTGATTCAATTGAATAAAAGATGAAGAATGTTATTCCTTGTCCAAGGGCTTTTCTTTATCTTTCTTTAAACACAGTACAGGTCCCTTTAAAGAGGTGTAGCAGCTTTGATGGGGATATCCCTACAGAGCCTCTGGTGTTGCTACGTGACAAAATCAGGTGATATTTAAAAGTGAAAGTATTTCACCTCACAGGTTGTGAGACTACTGGCAGCTGTCACTTGATGATTTTCTGAGGCATGACATCACTGTGAAAAATGCGCTTTGTGTTTATGTTCCCTTTTTACTTTCACTTCAATAGTTCAGAAATAGGTTGAGCTCCCCCGTGACCCTGATTGACTTTTAAGACCCCTTTCCTGTTGCATAACTCCTGAACTAGATTTGTGTGTCTCAACGATGTAAAGGAAGACTCCATAAGACCACCTGGGGCCTTGATTACCCTACTTCCCCATTCTGACTGGCTTTGACACTATTCTTTGTTGCATCAATTTACACCCTGTTAAACTATATCGGTCTAAGACATAACACTCATTCTGCAGAGTTGTGAAAGTTATAGCACACATTGTTGATGGGAGGAGCAGCATCTTGTTATTGAGTTTTTTGATAAAAGGTGCTCAGTGATAAAGTGAGTTTGCATACAACTGCTGGGGTCCATACAAGTTATACATCCTTGGTTGGAAACACCTGGAAATTCATATCAGTCCCTAAATATAAATGGGCAATTCCAGCGTTATGGACGTGACTGCGTTCATGCATTATTGATGAACAAAATGCCACATAACCTCCGCAAACCTAGCAGTATTTCACAATTTTGTTCATATTCTTATGCAAACTCCATGGCTGAATATAGGCAAACACAAAAAATTAATATCATCATGATTTACATTATAAGAATATGAGCCTTTCAATTTGCGTTATGGACGTGACGAAAAACGGACAAACTTTTGAGAGAGAGTAGTTTTTGCTGTGAAGTGTGTGAAATTTCTAGAGAAATGTAAATATTACTACATTCATACCAAACAGGACACCTCAGTAAAGACAGAGAAAGACTTAATTTCAAATGTAAATGTAAAAAAGTTGGTTTTCATTGGGAGAATTGGCGTTATGAATGTGACGTTATGGACGTGACATCTGGAAAAACCTTCCAAAAATCTGCAAAACAAGTGTGAATGGTGGATTTTGACCTGTAACAACTGGATAGTAATACAATGATAGAAAATAACTGATAGCATTGCAGGTTTGTGTGTGTAATCACCCACTTATTCCCATTATAAACCCCTCCATAGACTTACATTATGGCTGAATAGGGTAAAAATGTTAACAAATAGATATCCTTTCGAAACTTGCTCAGATGATAATGTACATCGAGACAAAACTTTTTTGTATTGGAAGTTTTCTGATAGAATTTGTATGTCCATGTAGATGAGACTTGAAGTTTTAAGGTGAGGTTTACTTTTTCGTGGAATTGCCCAAATAGAAATTTAATATAATTGAAGGGAGATCAAATGGATGTGAACACAACATGATTCATTTACAGCATGAGTTTTCAACAGGTGGTCCGTGGCCCACTGTTTGAAATTGATTTCTGAAAAACCTGATTTGAGAAATCAGCACAGCTTTGAGCACATGAACTGTGCTCTCATGTGTTATATAATATTCATCACTCCAAATCCTGTGTAAGAATGAACTCTCTGCATAGTTGGGTAAATGTGGTGGTAGCTGGCTAAAATGCCATTTTATATGTAATTTGTTGCAATCTCTGTGTTTTTAACAAACCCGCGCCAAACCCTGATGGTGGGCTGCCTATGACTTCTTAGTCAGAATGGCGGTCCCTGGGACTGAACAGTTGAAAACGCCTGCTCTACAGCATTTATTTTCTTGAGCCACATTATTGAATTGAATGTTACCTAGCCACAATGCAGTAACCTACATCAAACCACATCTGATTCAAATCAGTGATTGTTCTGATTAATCAAACGTAATGCCAAATCAAAAGTGGGACAGGAAACAGAATTGGTTGACATTGGGACTCACGCATACCCACGCTGCACCACACAACACTCTGAATTTTTAGTCTCAAGACAAAGTGTAAACAGGCCTAGGGTAAAATGCCAGTTTTACTAGGCTTACACACACACACACACACACACACACACACACACACACACACACACACACACACACACACACACGCCAAAGTCCTCCTGCAGAAGATCAATGTTTTCTCAGACAATGAGTGGCCCATGGTTTTCATGTGGTGAGTTTTTTTTTGTTGTTGTTCATGCAATCTGCAAAAAGCTTGTCAGAGTTGCATTGCAGCATGGACTTCTGAGAACTGTTTTTGTTAATGAATGTCGTGAGAAGTGAGGAAAGTACCCAAGTACCCCCCTGCCACCTCATAAAAAGTGTTCAGATACTTTCTTCATTGTTGAAGATGTCACTCCTGGCTCATGTGACTTGAACTTCCTGTGTTGGGCAAAGCATGTGAAGACAACTGATTAACATTACCACACTATTGCATCACTCAATCTCACCACCTTGACTGCCCAATCAGATTGCTGATGTTTCTAAAAGAAAAAGAAAAAAAGAAAAGAAAAAAAACCCTGCATCCTCCTTGCAATGTAAACTGACACATACAGAGAGACACACTGTACTAATAACAGTATTCCTGGTTGCTTTTACATGGTCATATGAAGGATAGCTAAAATCAGCCATATTGCACAAGGAATGAAAAGTTTTATGTCCAGGTTAAAAATAGCACTCATCACAAAAGTTAAATCCTTACATGCATGTCATTGACCTCACTCTGTAGAGATGCTTTGAATCAGACCTTTCAGGCATTTCTTCCTTTTGTTTCTGATTTCCTCAATCGCTGTATAAAACCCTTCTGGTTAAATCAATGCCCACAACATCAAAGTACACATCAAAGTGAGAATAATTTATATTACTGTACAAGCAAAGCAGAAATACAGACCAAAAGTATAAATAAATAAAAAATATACAGCCAGTGTTATTGTGTTGTCAGTCTCTCACAGACCAAACTAAAAATATGCAGTCATTAGCTCCATTTCACACACCCCCCCCCTCTCTCTCTCTCTCTCTCTCTCCACCACACACACTAGATACAAAAGGTCTCCATGAAGCCATACCACTTTTACAACACTGGGCCAGTTATAGCAGGTTGTTTAAACAACACCATGAGTAACACCATTAAGATATAATCTCTTACCCATAAAACTGGGTAGTCCATGCCCATCATAACACACTCGGGGCAGCTGCTCAAAGTGAAGTTGTGCATCATAGCACCAGTGAGGGGTGGGATCCAGAAAACTGGCACTTCACCCCCTTCATATGTGGCACAAACATTTCTCTATATAGCAAACGCAGAAACAGAAGAATTCCAGTTACTAAACCAGTGTTTGTTTGAATGATGAGATTATCGGTTTACAGCTGTATTGTATAGGTTTGACCTTGCTTTGTGATAAGCATTTGAAAATACTACACTGTGGGCAAGTGTGTGTGTGTCAGTCTTACTGTGGCTCAAAGTAATTTGACAGTTTGCTACTGTCATTGTAAATGCAACTGTAATAAGAAGACATACCCTATGCAGACACAGTACATGTAGACCACACCTTGAACCCCAAGACCTATGATATATTTTCATTTATGTGATATGTGTATGTTTCACATGCACTTATTGAGTTTAGATGCCAGGAAGCCAAAGGTTTTGAGTATTTGAGTAAAAAGTAAGGAATAATAGGCAATGGCTTTGTCATTTTATGTGGCCTTTCATGATGCATAACATAATCTTGATATTGCTATTTAAAACACAAGTTTTATCTGATTCTATCTACCTATCCATCCATCGAAGGTTGTGTACCAGTAGTAGGATTGAGGTCGGGAGGGAGTGGGGGCCCAAGTGTAATGAACCTGCTCTAGGGAGGCCCAGCTTGCAAAAGGTTGAGAACACCTTCCCTATAAGCCTCCTCAAAATTATTCTGTCCTCTTCCCAGAAATTACAATTACAGGAAAGGATTTGTGCCAGACAAAGGGCCGCATTCTTTTATGATATCACTTGGGATGTCTATGGAAAAACAGAACCAGTCTGGCAACATCACACACTCTCTCCCTCTCTCTCTCTCTCTCTCTCTCTCTCTATATATATATATATATATATATATATTATTTTTTTATTATTATTTTTTTGTTATTTTTTTTTTTTTTTTATTACTATTTTTTTTTTAACAGTGTGTATTTGCATGTCTGTCCAATGTGGCAATTTATGATTGGACAATCATGAGATCTGAAAACTGGCTGTGACATGCACTTGGAGGAGGGAGGGGACACACCCTCACCCTCACACCTGACCGGTTTTGGGGGGGACTTTTTTCCATTAGCTCATCCCAGAAATAGTCAGAGGGAATGGAATGGAAGTCTGGGTGTGCGAGGATTTAGATTCACCTACATGTTTTTATATTACAGAGGGCTCTTGTGGAAAGTTATAAACCAGTCTGACAACTTTTAACTTTCACGACCCCTCCTTATTTTTTTCCCCTCTTCCCCTACACATCTAGCAGTGTCATTCCTTGGAGCTCCTCTTGAGAATCCCCCCTTGGTCAGCCACAAATCTTTTGCTTTTTCACACAATTGATATCTGACTTATTTGACATGGTAAACACTTACTTATGTATCTGAAAAGCACACAGGGTTCTCCTATTCTTCCCATGAACAATTACCTCCCTTGTTCTCTCACTGACAAGCAAGCAAGGCAAATGTGTTTATGTCATTTGGGTTTCTGCTGATGTGTGTCTAAGAGTCATAAAAAGATGAGCACCTTTTAATCAGCACTCAGCAACACTGTCCACTGAAATCCTGAAATGTTTTTTTCATGAAGAGTTTGATGAAGTCTTTGGTTGGGGTGATATGCAAAACGTCTTGCTGAGGAATGTTGTTGGTGCTGCTGCCTTCACTCCACGTGGGGAAATAAACAGTTTGGACTCCGATTACTCTTTAATGACTGTGGTTTTCATGTCTTTTTAAAGGCATCATATTACCAAGCATATGCCATAGGCTTATTACAAGCCATATCACCAGCCCCTCTTTGCACTACTAGGCATACTGTAATAACCATATCAAACAAAGACAATTAGAACATAATAATTTATTATATACAATTAATATACATGAATACTGAGGAAGAGAAATAGACAAACTCAAGGTTGTGAACAATGTAGTTTAGGCCCACTATTCAATGACCCTGGGTCTTTAACAGTCCAGATGGATGTTTGATCAAGTAGATTGTGAAAACTAGAAGAGACAGTGGGTTGTGTGCTCACGTTGACCATTTTAGCGTCTGCCTTAGATCCCTCTCATCAGTACAGTGCAAATATACATTCATTTAGACATAGGAGCCTTTCAGAGCCGCGTCTTCACCAGCAACATTTACATTGTAGCTTCTGACTGATGTGCCTTTGTTCTTTTGTCTCATGGGAATGGCAATCATCTTGTTCCTATCAAGTAAGCAGGAACCAACAAAATTATTTAGTCATATGTAGCCTCAATGATATCCTACAAAACGAGTCACAAATCAAATCAGAAATCAAGTTCCTCTCATGAACATACCTGACCAAGCAAATCACAATGACACAGAGGCAAGCGACAACAACAACACCGCTGATAGTAGAGCCAATAGCAACACCATAGTCATCACTGGAGGTCTCATTTTCTGAAAGACAGAGACAGACAGACATAACATTACTAGATGCAACTAGTAATGTTGAACACTGAACCACATCACTGGATATGCTGCATGTATTTTGTTTCTGGTATTGAGTCATTTATACTGGTGGTTGGTTTTATTTTTTTTATCTTCAACTCACTCTTCAACGCTGTGGTCAAAGGTGTGGCTGTGAAGCTGATGTTTTGAACCATACTTGCATTGACACCTGTGAGCAGAGGCACACATATTAGTCACTTCTAGACAGTAATAGTGTTTTGTTTGCACTGGGATGTCATTAGAATCATTTCCCAGCAAAGGAACTTGTGTTAGAACAGATATGTCAAATGACATCGGCAGTCAAGTCAGACAGACAGACAGACAGACAGACAGACAGATAGATAGATAGATAGATAGATAGATAGATAGATAGATAGATAGATAGATAGATAGATGTCTGGTCATGGACTTGTATGTAGAAGGCTACTCACAGAAGCATTGTACTCGTCTGGAGTTCTTCGTAGCCAAAGGGAGAGGGAATATAAATAAAAATAAAAAAAGATATACATTTAGATATAGAACTATATTTCCAGAAAGCATAAATATTGCTTCACTTTAAGATCACAAAGTAATTCAGAGCAAATTTACCTGACAGTCTATATCCAGTATGATTGAGTAGGGGCACCATCTCAGAGTAAAATTGAGCATTGTGGCATCCACAACTGGAAGTGAGAGGGGTGAAGGTATGTCCCCCTTTGTGTATATGGCCCTTACAGTATTCTGTAAACAACAGGAGAGAAAGCTATTAGAAATGTGGGACAGGAATAGCGGTGTATTTTTCTATGGAAGGTTTAGCTTAGTTTACCTCTGTGATCACTTGCACTTCACAGGTGAGGTCCTTCAGATCATCAGTCACACGGTGTGGCAATTTGAACACAAATGACGAGTCTGGTTGCTTTTCTCCCACGCATGAGCTTTGATGTGTAACATGAGCTGACAGAGTGATGTCACACACCAAAGCTACACACAAACACACACACACACACACACACACACACTTATGTTAAACCACATGTTTAAACCACACCATGTACGAAAGCTTAAACCATTCAATTAGCCAAGTCGATGTAATAGATTTCAAGAGAATGGCAGGTTGGGAGAAATGATGAGTTGCAGAGCAGTCTTACACAGCTAATTATCTTGTGCTGTAAATTAGTTAGTGTATCTCTCTCATCACCTTGAGCTGTGGTTTATTTACTCAATTGTTATTCTGTTTCAATGTAGTCTACTATTGCTATTCTTTCATCAAGCTTTATGACTTCACTTTAACTATTTATTTCAATGTTCACTGATGCCATGTGGAATTAAGAGTCTGCAAAGAACTAATAGAATGCTATAAAATAGGCTAAATACTAAGTATTAACATGAACTCAAATAGATTGAAAAAGTTATTCAGGTTTAGCCTACCTGTGAATATGATGACAATTAGTGCTGTACCGGTAGTCATCATTCTGTTACAGCAGAAAACAAATCCAAAGCTGAAGAGCTGGGTGTGCTGGTACCTTTAGAGGTGCTGTTTGAATGACTAAGTTGAAGGGAGGCCCGCAACTCACTCCTCAGTCACAGGGCAAGGCATTTCCCGTAAGACAGACCATTGAGCCCTTCAAATAAAATGTGTAAAATAGCATCCTCTAGTGGTGGGTTTGAGAAACATTGGTTTTAAATGATTGAGCTGAAGGTAGGCCTTTTTAATTCTTATCTCAAGTCATATGTGCCAGGGCAGGTCTTAATCTGTCTGACATCTCCATTAACATAGCCTACATTAATAACAGGCATTAATATGACCCCAGGATTCATTACAATTGCCCACTGTACTAAGATGCATCAAATGAGCAGCCCCACAATTATTAGACAGACAACACTATTCATTCAGGTTTTAGTTGTGCTCAGGACTGGCCAATGCCCCTGCTCTTAGGAACCTAGCCTTCACCAAGGGGTGCATATTTCCAGTGTTAGAGTGTTAGAGTTCAAAGGGACTGAATTCAAAGTGCATCTGGTTATAATCATATGATACATATTCAAATGGATTACAGTACCATTATGTATTATATATAATCTTCAGACATAGATTTTATGCTTTTCACTTAATCTCAGTTGAGTAGCAGTGTTTATGTATGATCATTCACAGCTCATTTCAAATCATCCTGCTTAGCGTCTTGGGAAGGTGCCACATAGCCACTGTAATGTTCACATCGCTCTGTACCGATAGATGTACCATAGCAGTAGTCTATCAGTTTATCAGCGTGCAGAGGCAGTTTGCAAGATAACTGCTCATTCTGCCACTTGGATTTTGATTGGTCTATCAGTCAATGTCAGATTTTGTGTTTTGATGTTAGGCTTCTCAGGCTACAAATAGCACAAAAGCTCCAGCTCAATAACATGAAAGTGTACAATAAGATAGTGGGCTGCACAGCACACACACCACCAAAACATCCACATTCATCCACCGCCCTTGGCAGCTACTTGGAGCAAGGCTGGCTTTCCCTTAATGAGGTCCAGATCAGTCAGTAGATCCTCAGATATTTTTTTGCCCCTGGGAATTCTGTGCTCAAAGCAATGTAGCTCTAGAGTCTAGTTCCTGTGAAAAGTGTTCTGTGTTCAGTGCCATGTGGCACTTTAACGTTTTGCATTATAAATTGGTGTCAGAAAAAAAAGGAAAATAACAGAACATGAATTGGGGGACAAAGTACAACTATATCAGCTGTGGCTCTCGGAAAATAAGGGAAAGTACCTGTTCAATCACCCTTTGCCGCCTACACAGGGGTGTGGCACTATTGTTTAAGCGTGTCACACACAATTTGTTCAAGTTATGGCTGCTTCAAGAATGAGTTTATGGCAATTGTTATAAGCAGTTTATGAAAAACCTGTTGACAAGGTAAATGATCAGTGAGTTACACAAATAAATAAGCTTTGACAAAACAAGCAACTGTATTCTGAATCTTTTTTGTAGTTATGACAGTTACAGTTTAAAAAGAAATGCAAGCAATGTTTACATTCCTGAGTTTAGGGTCACGGCAGTGCAATTCTGTTCACGTGATATGAAGTTCCCAGACAGGAGTGACGTCATGGTGGGGTGATCCAAGGAGCCTATGTGAGACGCAAACAAAGTACATTACAAAGAACATGAAGTGCAGAAATGCCACGGTTGAAAGTGAATTAGGCTACTGAACACTTCGAGTGCATTGTTTTTTTAATGGTATGAATGCAAATTGGACTATTTAATATTTCATTAAGTGTTGTCCCTTAATCTTCAAATTTGACCTTTGCCACCCTTGCCCAGTTTGTTAGAAACAGAGAGGAGAGAGCCTAGCTATTCCCTTCTCATATGATTTAGTTCTAGTGTATGTCAGTGACATGTCTGACAGGTTAGAATAGATGTGTGTTTCACACAGCCAAAAAAGAAAGCAAACTCATGGAAGAAATTATATTTGTGCCCTTTGACCTCAGTGTTCAAAGACATTCACTGCTCTGGTACAGCTCCTCAACTATGACTAAAAGGCCTACACCTACCATAGCATTTATTTCACCATGAGATTTCCTTGTTTATCTACATTAAAACATTACATGTAACCTGACATTAACAGTGGTCCATATTTCCAATGGTGGGGTGTTGAAATACATGGTTTACAGTGTTGGAGTGGATATCTGAACCCACAGTTCCTTTGTTTATAACTTATAATAAACACTCAATTGGATTACCATACAGTGCATGCAGGTCTTGAATTTCTTGAAGATCTGAGACAGAAGGGGTGCAGAAAGGTTTTACGATCACCATGGGAACAAGACTAAGGATCTTGATAAAGACTGGGCTAAAAGCCCTGGAGCATTGGGCAACTTTTTGACCACATGAATTTCCCCTGGTGGCATAATAAAGCTGATATTGAACCTTGAACCTTTTTCCATACAGTAGGCTACAGGTTTGGGTGTGCTATTACCTGGGTTATTTTTCACATCAGACACATTTCATACAGTTGTTTCTATTTCAAGAGGAAGTTTATGAACTACATCATGCATGTACAAGTAGTTTATCACATCTCTTAACAAGGTTTATCTGTTAGCTATGCATCATATATCAGTGAGTGACACATACGGTACCTAACAGTGAGCTTGATTGCCACTCAAGACGTTCTCCACCACATATACCAATTTGCCTCGCCTGAAACTCATTACCAGAGATTTTTTTCAGACATAGTCTACAGAAATTTACAGACTCTTCATGAAATCTTCTGCTATTTAGCTCCAATTCAGTAACTTGAATATTAACAATAGATAGTAGGCCAATGACTCTCGTGCAAGACAGAAGGGTACAGGGAATTTTATTTGTCACATGCATATAATTACTGGTGTAAAAAATGCAGTGAAATTATGTCTGGTGTAAACTGATGAGGGTTTTAATAGAGATGAGTCCTTAGCGATCCTGACGTGCATCTCCACTGCCCATACAGTGCTATGCGAGTATTAGTAGCCTTCATTCCCAACAACCATGATGGCATGAGGTTATGGTAGTGGTATTAGGTTGTTGTTTCAGATATCCAAGAAGCAATACAACCCCCTCACAGCTACTTGAGGGACCTCCCCCATGGAGAGGTGTGTGACGTCATGGTGGGATGATGTAGAGAGCCCCAGCCAGCTGTCAGCAATGTAACATAACTGCTGCTATTGCGCAATACACACACACACACTCATACTGTACGTACATAAACAAAGGAGAGTCATAATAACACTGCTGAAAGTGAGTATGGCTCATATATTTGACTGTTTACAAGCACACACCCCTTTTCAAGTCTACTGAGCAAACTTTAATAACACACTTGACACACAACAATGATGGCACAGCCCACAACACTCCACAGTTTTCATTTCATACATTTTAATGGTTTGATTTTCATAAATGCATAAATATTAAATAACAAAAAATAGATATGTATGAAAAAATAAATACCCATTGCTTATTTAAATAAAGAAATCTGTGAAAGTAGTCTAGCTTAGCGAATCCTTTGAATCTGTTTCAGGCTTTCTAATAATGTTCCTGTTGATCCTAGTCTGGGCATGCCCATACTTCCTGTCACTGCATGAAATTTTGCGACCAAGTCAGTATGGCCAAGGAGGAGGCAGTTTCCTCAACTCTCGAGCCCAGAACAATCAGGACCCAATGAGTAACGAGCTTAAGGAAGCGAGGTTGCAATGACTCTGTCCAACTCTGTCATATAACATTGATAGAAGTTTGATAGCATTTGATAGATGTTTAGATTAATCCCACCCAGAATTCCAGAGCAAAGCTAGCTTTGCCAGACCACAGTTCATCTCTGAATGTGGTCGCAGAAGCCAGACTATGTTGATCCCTGAGTGAAAGCCGTTCTCAGCATTTTAAGCCATTTGCGATAAGTGACAGACAAACACCAACATCAACTACTAGAGTATTTACAGTAAGTAAACACACACTAATCCAGAGCTCTGGATAGCCTGCTGTAACGGCAGAAGTGGTCAAGCGTAGATGGATTAGATGTCCTCAACCGCTTCCAGGCTGAGGGTTAGGTGGCCAGCACCAAAGGCTGCCAACGACTCCATCATATCAGTATTTACATATTTACAATAACAGTCATTCTCAATTCACCTCTGAATTCACAGACTACATTGGTGCCGTTGACCCGGTTCGGATAGGAGCCTGGGTTAGCTGGTGGCAGTACATAATTAGTTGATACTCACAGCCCTAGCCTCAAGAACGCTTCTAACAGCTGATTTGGAACCCTGGGCTTTTTAGGTCAGTGGTTAGACCGTTCAACTCCCATCCTGTGAGTGGGTTTGCTGTGGTTGACAAATTGGCGGGTTCGAGAACAGTGTGTGGTGCGAAGTCTGCAAATCGTCGTCCAGTACATCAACAGAAACATCTTCAGTGGAGATTACTGCTGATTTGCTGCTGTTCCTTCTGTCCCTTAAGAAAGTCAATATCTTCTTCCTGTCATTATAAAGTGAAAAACAGAGAAAATCACACACACTATATACAGTACTAGGCCTATAAGCAAGAATCAAGAAAATCATAGAAAATAAATCAAATGGAATAAAATGATAGGCCTCTACCTGTATATGGCCATCAAAACAATGGCACAGACTAGAAGAACGCCACAGATTACACTGCCACTCATAACACCACTGAAGGCTTTATATGCTGCAACAAGATGGATGGATCAAGTGAATAGAAGCCCACACTGTCAGTAGGCTAATCAATATGTAAGGATGGTCAATGAATGTGTGTAGGCCATATTTCATTTATTGTCTTGAACTCACCCTCAGCAGCGGAAGGAAGGTCTTCACCTGTAAACCAAAAGACATATGATGAGAACAGGAAGTGTTATCCACCATGTTTTGTTAGCATAAGGCAGTGTTTCTCAAAAATTTTCAAACCGAGGACCACTTTGCTCAAAGAATGTTTTTCAGGGACCACCAACCCTCGGCCCTCTCCAAGTCAACCCTCTATCACTACCTTTTAACCAAAGCAGTGGGCTTGCGTAGGCATTTACAGGAACCTCAATATTAAGATAGCCTATAATATTATAAATAACAGGCCTGCCTCATAGTATTCAGTGAACCACTTTTCTTTAAACTTCAAATAATGTTAGTGATAAGCAGAGACTAATTTCACATGTTTTTTTTGGAAATCCCTTCGCGGACCACTTGATCTTGGTCACGGAACGCCAGTGGTCCCCGGACCACACTTTGAGAACCATTGGCATGAGGCCTCAGGACAGATGATTAGCAACTACAGTCAAGTGTCAACTTAAATATTCTGTAAGAAGAATAACTAAGTGTATACAGAATACTCACAAAAGCACTGCACTTGTCTTGAGACCTTTAATCAAAAAAGAGGGAATACGAAAAAGAGATTAGCTGCAAGTGAAATAGCCTAAATCTTAGCAATCACTGGATGCCATTGAGAAAGATTTTACCTCACAGTCTATATCTAGTATGAATGAGCTGGTGCGTCTGCTCAGGGTGACATTGGAAAGTGTGGCACCGATAACAGGGGGGGACCAGGAGGCAGGCACATCTCCCTTCTCATATATGGCACTCACAATATCCTGTGGCAATCGGCATCAAAGACAACGGTCAAAAAGGCTACCTCAAATGTCAAATATTTGAGTCAAACTCTCACATTTTAAGGTTTACCTCTATCATGACTGAAACTTCACAGGAGGGATTCTCCTTGATTATCTTAGTCACATGGTGTGGTAGCATGAAGAGAAAAGAACCATCTTGTTGGAGCTTTCCCACACATCTCACAGGAGCCGCTGACAGCATGCTGATGTCATACACCAAGGTAGCTACAGAGAGAGAGAGAGAGAGAGAGAGAGAGAGAGAGAGTCTTCTTCAAGCTGCTACAGTATTCTTGTAATCTTAAAGAAAAATCCGCACTCACGAGATTTTTCTTTAAGACTATAGCTTTCCTTTTCACGCACCCAAAGTCTTTTATTTTACTTTTGAAGTTGAGCGCGCCCTCCCAACACACAGTATTCTTGTACCCAGAACAGTTTTGTGCAAGTTCACAAGTAATGAATAAATTCACATTCACAGTTCACCTTTTCAGATTCATTTTTAAGTGCTGGAGAACTGTAGAACAGTCCAAACTTTCATAATAAGTTGCCCATTACATCCATCCCCAACAGTTGATTGATTATCTTCATTCATTACAACGGTAACGTTATCCCATTATTAACACGGTATCTCAACAATTTTGAAAAAAAAAAAAAAATGAAATAATTAATTGCCTAGGTCTACCTGAAATGATTTACTTAATGCTAATGTGAAGTTCAGTTCACATTTCAATTAGAGTAGTCTACACTGTACATAGGCTATAGACTACTGTAGATAGTTAAGCTGTTTATTTATCCAGAAGGAATGTTCTACCCATTAAAGTAAACAATTTAATTTACCCTCGTCCTACCTGTGAACAAGGTGATGACGATATGTCGCATAATGATTCTTCCATTAATTAGATGCATCGTTGTTGATTCAATGTGAGTACTGCAATAATTCCAAGCTCTTGGCAGAAGTTGTCTGTAATCTGCGCCTTCTCCGAGTGAATCAAGTATACTGTTCTCCTGTATTTGTAGGCCTATCCAACATTGGGGTGGGGCTAAAGGTGGAGCTACTCGCTCGCTCCTGTCATTTATAGTGGGCTCAAAACTGTTTAGGGAGCCAAGTCTCCTGCGAATAAACTGCACTCCTGTTTTTTATATGTGCTCAAAACTGTTTAGGCAGCCACGCCTCCTGCGAATGAGCTCATTGCGCTCTGGTGTCATGGGCTACAACCTGTTTTGAGCTTAATCAATCACTTGGGGAAAACATTTTCATAGTGTCTTAGTAATGTTGTAGCTTTTTTGTTTTCTATTAACTTTACAGTGTCAATAAACATGTAAAATTCTGCACAAAATTGATGCACGTGTAAAGACATAATAATAAAAAAAAAAACCTGTTTTGAGTGGAGCCAGAGCGGTACTAGCCTGGGAATTCCCATGCTCCTTTGCGTGCTTATTTCATTTCGCCAGGCTAGAGCGGTACAGAAAACTCTGTGGCTCTGAGTGGAGCTAAAGGTGCTGCGTCCAGTGGCAGTAACTGCATTTGTGTTTGCTCAACTAGGTGCCAATAAAGTTATCTACTACTACGGCTTAGCAGCAGCTAGGCTACTAGCCTACTACAACTACATCCTGAGTTTTGAGCACTTTGACCGTAAAATCAAGATATAAATTAGGCCTAGGCTACTGAATATCATGTTAAAACCTCCGAATTACCAAACTGCGAGCGTTTTACAGGCGGAGAGATCGAGAGACGTCGTGATACCAAAGTGCTCCATGGTGTGTGAAAAGGCGCCTCCCAGTGGATCTAAAATTGTAGTTTTGTGTGGGTGAGTTGACATGATCACTGACAACAAGGCCACTCTGACAGGCATATAGCTCACCATTTCAATTGTGAACTAGTTCAAGTGCAAGTTCAAGTTCATTAAACTTTTTTTTTATCAAAGATTATTATGTCTAAGCTTATCTTGTTCAGTTCACAATTCACATGCTATATTCTTGATGAACTAGTTCTTTTGTGAATTCAGAATGACAAATGTTAGCAAAAGTTAATGACTGTAGATACAGCATTTGTTTTAGTGAGATCTTCACTCAATACATCAACCAGCCTAGACACTAAAACTCCAGTCCATGTCAGCCTCAAGTCCCCAGTGTTCCAGTTCAAGTCCAGTCCGAGTCATTAACAAACCAAATGAGGTTGAGTCACAGTCAATTCCTACTATTGATCTGAGTCAAGTCCCAGTTGAGTCCTCAACACACAACACACACACACACACACACACACACACACACACACACACACACACACACAGAGAGAGAGAGAGAGAGAGAGAGAGAGAGAGAGAGACATTGCTGTCACCTATAATATAAAGTAGCCTAATATTGAACTTGAACACAAAATCACCAGTGAAAGAAACTGATCTACACAGGCAACTTAATTAAAATAATTTAATGTTAAACAAAATGTATGGCAATTGATCCATCGTGTTTAACTAAAGCTCCAAAGGTTTAGGACGGTGACATGTCTGATCTATGCTGTGATAGGTCTCTATGGTGATGAGGTAGTCTGGGATGGATCTCTATGGTGATGAGGTAGTCCTAGTCTGGGATGGGTCTCTATGGTGATGAGGTAGTCCTGTCTTAGGCCTTGTGCAAAGTCTTCCTGATGCGTCAGGACTTTGGAGACATACAGTATTTGTTCTTGGCCTCTCGCTCCCACATGGAGGAAGCAGGGAGACTGCTCTGCACTGGGAAAATCTGATCTACAGTAGGCTACATGATATAGAACAAATAATTACAAAGGGAAAGAGAAACTTACTGCACTATTATTGTATGTAGGCCTACACAAGTCAGTTTTCAATATCAGTTAACAGGTCTGACTCTTTAATAATTCACTAGCTGACTAGCCGACTTAACCTACCTATCCCCACCTTCACAAGAGCATCATGGCACATCTTCTCTTACTCCTGAGTACATGGGCTCATAGCCTTGGGTGGCTGCCCAGTGTCTCTGCTGAGATTCGTTCTGGAATTCTGAAAATAAAAACAAACCATTCACGATAATGGCTGCTACGCTATAATGAAAATAATGCTGATGAGATTAGCACGTTGAGCAATTTTTGTTTTCATTTTGAAGAGGAGTGTAAAGTAAACGTCTTTACCTTCCTCTTGAAAACTGCTCGCACCCATTTAGAGTTTTTGATTCTCTGCAGGAGGTTGAATATTTTGCCACCGTCCTCTTTCTCAGCATCTTTCTGGACTAACCGCAGGAGTTCCTTCACCAGGCATTTAGTCAGGATTGTGTTAAACACAGGAATCCGATAAAGCAGCAGCTTGTGCACCATGTCCTTGGAGATGAAGTTCTTCAAAAGCTCCTTGTACATTTTCTTGCACAGTTTCTTGATCTTGAAAGATTTTGGGTACACCTGGGTGCTGGAGAGGCCTGAAGCAGAGCAGAACTCGGACACAATTGTTTCCGTGAGGCCTTGGTGGTAGCTGAGGAAAACTGTCATTTCTTCAGTGAGGGGCTCAATTTTTCTCATCAGCTGCATCAACACCTTACTGACCAGAGTATAGTAATCATTTCCCTCCAGGTTCAGGTGAGTTTGCTCCTTTTTATCTTTTCCCTCCAAGCTGGCGTTAACTTTACCCATGCTGGCGCTAACTTTAACGTCTTCCGCAGTATCCAGCTCACCTGCTCCATCAGAGGAACAGCCTTGGCTGGGTGACCTTTCACCTGCCTCATCACCTGGCCTGAGAGACAGATCAGTCACTATCTCCTGAGTCATCACATCCGCCAAAAGACTTAAAGTGTCCTTATGGATGTCAGCGTAGCTGGATGTGGTTGAGGGGGAACAGCGCTTGTTGTCCTCCGTTTCAGCCTGATGTAAGTGGGCGATGACATCACTCAGAAGCTGACCAATGAAAGGCCTCAGAGAGTCTTCAACAATAGCATATATCTTGTCACTGTTTCTCCACTGAGGAAGAGTGGAGGTGGACGCATACGTGGCAGGCCCCTCAGTAGAGGCGAAAGAGTCGCGCTCCGTGATGAGGAGTCGGAGGTGATCTAGCAGCGCGTCCGTCAGTGGTCTCAGTGCTCCGCTGGACAGAAGTTGCTCCATCCTCGTAGTCAGGCTGGTAGCAGCATCAGGACCGATGCTCTCCATCATGGTCTCCATGGCATCCATGACTGCAGTCAGGTCAGTGCGGCCCAAGAGAACCTTCCCATCCATGTAGCCACAGCGTCCAGCGCAACCAACAGGCCCTGACCTACCAGTAGGGAGCGAACCAGGCTGATGGTCGGTGTGTGGCACCCTGACACACAGACACTCTTTAAAGACGCGCCCGAGCCCATGGCAAGCTGTGACGAAGCGCTGCCTTGCAGTCGGTCTCTGGTAGGGCAGTGGACTGAGGGATTCCACAGATGACCATCCAGATTCAGGCACCACAATACGCATGATGGCATTCCTTAAAGGATCCGTTAGAGTCTCCATTGAGGAAGCTGGCGTTACACCAACAGCAGCATCTATCCTGCTGCAGGAGTGGCTGTCTGAGGTGAGAGAGATCATGTCATAGTCCAGTGAGCCCAGGTCCATGTCCCACTCCTCTCGACCCCCAGTTCTGGCCATCACCTCATAGATCAGCAGATTAGACCGAGGCCTTTCTCCTACGACAGACCCCAGGCACCTGAAAAGCAACAAACAACAACAACAACAACTTTATTTGTAAAATGTTTTGATTGAATTAATCCACTCACATGCATTCACATAATCTAGTTGCAGTTAATAAATTTCATCCATGATGACTAAACTACGGTATCTATCTATCCACATATGATATTGATCTTTGTATTTATCTATCTCTTCAAATCTGGAGAAAGTTCCATGTGTTCCATTGCCGTATATGAGGAAGTTCACTACATGAGCGCCCTCTGTTGGTGTGACCTACTCATTAGTCAGGTTGCGGACAGCAGTGATGGTTTCGGAGTCCGTGGAGCAGGAGTCTATTGACCTTGAGGTGACTGAGTACACTCGAAGGTAGCTCAGAGATCCTGGGATGAACCACCCATTTGTAGATGGATCTTGACTCAACTCTGCATTATTAGTGTAAAAGGAAATGTAAAGCATTGTGTGAATGAAATATGTGTATGGTATGGGACCTTTTTCAAGGGGTACAAGAGGAATAAATTATAGATACTCCTCTTTTGATAAGATTTACCCATAGATGCAAAGGCCAAAAATCTCTATCTGTATGTTATACTTTAATCTACTTAATAATATTAGGCTAGTCCTACTGTAACAGCAGACTAGATCATTAGATTTTATTTGATGATTGTCATCATATCGCCCCACTTACCAGATCTATTGGAGGAATAAAGGCCAGTTTGAGGTCGACTTTCCTCCAGTCCTGGTCCATTATCAACCAGGCATTGGGACTGACCCTCAGGTCCATTCTGTTAAGAAAGGCATGCAGTGACAATATGAATAACAATAGTCAAGAGTAGCATACTGCACCTGAACAACCTGATGAAATACAAATTGTGTCAACCCAATTCATGACGAATCAGTTCACATTTACTGGGATTGAATTGTGTGTATGTCCTACTGAACTAATAATGAAATGATTAGGCTCTCAGCTTAGTAGCCTACTGTACCATAGGCATCAGATAGACGATCTCAAAATCTTTGGCCAGGAAGACCAGTGGCTGGCCAGCAATCCAATGCATCTCTGAAGACACAGGTAAGTCCCTGTGGACAGAGAAAGAAAAGTAGGCTATTACTTGGCAAACACAAAGACCTACAGATACACAGTAGAAACCTGTTGTGGTGATGGAGGCTTACCCAGTGATCTTCACCCAGATGATCAAAGTATTGATTGAGTATCCGTAGTAGTTTATGGCAGTGATAGCTGAAATATTCAAGCACTCTCTGTTAATACATGTAGGCTAATCTAGGCCTTTATCAGTAGCCTAACAGTTTTCACCCAAAGAGGTCATGAACTTGATGGAGTTTTAAATGACTGGACCACATAGGCCTAGCCTAAATCAAACCTAAAATAAACACTTCATGCTCCATATTAATTTTGACGTACTGTACTTAAAAGTTAAAATAATGCAATGTGTATAGCTGCCTGCAGGGAACAGAATAGGCCCACTTACCGTGCAGTACAATCGCGGTATGAAATCAAAGTAAACACATGAACACAAACGCGGCGCTATAAAGAACGTATTCAACATTCCAATCGTCATAGAATGTAACGTCGTATGATGCGTCACAATCATTCTCCATGGCAATCCACAAAAACCTGTGCAGGTGATTATGAGCGAGTTCGGCCCGTTCCGAATGCTGCTTGCGTGAGAGTCTCATGTAGGGCTATTTTGCCACCTAGTTTTGAATCCTGGCGCAATCATCTTTCTGCAGATCTGAATGCACTTCAGTTTTATCATAGAAGTTCTCATAGAACTCCATCAATTATAGCCTAGGCTTTTATTTGTTAAATAAATAAATAAATAAATGAATAAATGAATGAATGAATAAACAAACAAATATGAATAGTTAAATTAATAGTTCAATCATAGGCAACATTTATTTTGTAATGTTATCATGTTGTTTTTTGCACGGCCTGCTGGACACTTAAGAGAAAAAAATCTATACATTTCTCTAGAAGACATAACCTGCTGCACCAACCTCCATAAACCTTTGTAAAAGCTGCCCAAAAATACAATGTTAAAAGAATTGTCACCAGACATTTTGCCAAGCTTGTGATGAACCTGGTTGCTGATACAGTGAAGTTTATAATCTATGTTTTTGAAGATTAAGTTTTCAAAAGATCCTGGTTGGCCTACTTTTTTCAGATACTTTAAATGTTTAGGCCTACCCATAGGCCTATGTGTACAAAACTCTGTCAGGCAGTGAGGCCTCTGTGGTAAGGCTGTCACAACAGAATAGGCTTCAAGCTGAAGTCAGTCCCAAAGTTGGCTGATAAGCACTATTCGATAAGTCACACTGATTTTAGCCAAGACTGTGAGGAAAAGTCTTGTACAAAATGATATTGCGCATAATTAAACTTAAGTTACAGATAGGTAATGTATTTTTTGGTGAGTTTTAAAGTTGGCACAGAGGAATTTTAATCTTAAATAATGAATAATTTTAGTTGTCCTTCACAGTATGACTACTCTAGGGGGTGAAGCCCCCCTCCCCTGAAAAATAGGTCATGGCTTCTGTGGAGGAGGACTCAATGTTATTCGTAAGATTGATGGATCAAGATGGAAATAATGAACGACATGTAATCCCACTCATAGCCTGGCCACTTCCTTCCTACACATAATATGTTATATGATTTTATCATCTGCTTCATTCTCATCTCCCTGAGATTGGTGCCACAGAATTTGATCTCTCTGGATGTGTTCATCCAGGCCAGCAGGGGGAGGTGTTATGAATGCAGCGCAGCAAGAATACTACAGGCTAGCAGTCAAGGGCTGATCCAATTTTTTTGAATTGGCAGTAAAGGCAACAAGGACAGATAACAACAAGTAAAAGGCAACAAAGATAAGATTGAGTGATACTACAGCAGTGAAATGAGACAATCATTCATGGTCATTATCACAAATTTATTATTGATTTTCAAAAAAAACAAACAAACACCACTATGTAAAATGTCCACATGGATTAAAGGTGCTGGGAAACACAGCCGTCATTATAGACCCAAATCCCCATAGAAACACATTTAGGAGCGGCCACACAGAGTATTGATAGTTACCCTGTATTGGCCTAGAGTCCGGCAGGCTCTGCTCTGATCTGGTAAACTGGTCAGTGGTAAGTAGACCAGCTGGATGATCCAGTACCAGAGACTGAACATGGACACCAGCTCCTAATTCAGCTCCTTGGTTGGATTCCCAAATGCCAAATGCCCCCATTGCCTTGGAGTAGGTTGCCAACAGGTGGCTTGATCAGCCAATGTGGCAGTTGTTTGCAGCAGTTCTCCCCCAAAGGCTTCTCCCAGATGAAACGTCTACATGCAGGGCATACTTTGAGGGGGTTGACTGGCTTACCATCGAAAGTAAAACCTTCTGAGATAGCTTGGACGTGGACGTCTGGGTGGTGGGGTTGGTCTCTGTCTTCTGGCCCACGGTGAAGGAGGCAGAACTCCTGAGACAGGCCCTCTGGATGATGGAGGAAGAAATTTCCTGTCCCATGGCTGATCACGTAGATCAGGCCCTCTGTTTGGTGGAGGTGGTCTCAGAAGAATTCTTCTGTCCCCTTGTTGAGGAGGTTGAACTCCTGAGACTGAGCACACACACACACACACACACACACACACACACACACACACACACACACGTGTGAGTTTTGATGCAAACCAAAAAAATGTAAGGACCATCCTGATAGTAGTAGGACTACTGACCGTGTGCAAGTGTGATGATCAGAAACAGCAAAGTCAGCCTTGGAGAACATAGAAATCAAAGCATTAGCAAGCACAAAGTCACTAAAGAGAACACTGTAACACAACAAGATGTATCTAGGGTAAAATGCCACACCTTAATGCCAATCTGGTGAAACTGCACATCTTGCCTCACCAACTCCACTCAACAAACCAGAGAGAAATAGGCTAACTAACCACTGATGCAGGCCTCATTTTATAAAGAAGGTCTCAGCCAATCACAATGGATCATTTAACCAACACCAGCTGGAGCCACTAGAGGGGTTCAATTGACCAGTGTTTCTCAAAGACGAGAATGCTTCCTAGGTAGCACGCTCGCCTTGGAAGTCGAACACTTCAAAAACGAGGCACCATCAGAGCATCATTGAAAAATCTATGAACAAAGGCTTCTGTCCTCGCTAGAATTTAGAATGATGCTTGACTTTGGAACAGCACTTGGCGACTGACAATGTCGCCAAGTGGAATGCTCGAAAAAGCAGCCTTCCAAGCATGCTTCCTCGACTTTGGGAAACAATTGAGATATGTGATCCCAGGGTTGTGCTCAGGATCCACCAAACAACACCACTAATTGAACAGAAACAGATGCACTGAATCCCTGAAAGGAGGATTAACAAACGAGGTGGGGAGTTTTGGAATTAAAATATTATATAAATATATAAATATAAATATATTTTAATATTAATATGTACATATTAATATAAAATATTAAAATATGGGAATATAAATATAAATATATTTTAATGTAAAATATTAAAATATGTATTGATAGTTAAAATACCCATAAGATATGACTTAATTCAGGGTCTGTTGGATGATGCTGGGGCATCAAAAGAAAAAGTCTGTTATTGCATTAAAAATTGCTAGTTTGGTCCCTGTGGACTTGGTCCCTGTATGCCTGAAAAAGGAAAGGGAAACATAGGCTAAACTGGTAGCCAAAATAAAAAAGAAATATTTTCAACATCACACACTAATCTTACTTTTCATGCAGCACACTGCACAGTTGGAGAGCAAACACAATCCCTCGTGTGTGTCTGTTGCTATGACAACTCTTCAACGCTTCCTAACTTATTTGCAGCAATCTAGCTAGCTATCGATAGTAAGCTACCGTGTAAATATGGAGCCACTACCTGCATCCTACTACGGGAAAATTGACCAGAAAAACCCTGTGATATCAGCCTTTGATGGAGAAATAAAAGAGTTTAAGTCATGTATTAAACGTATAAGAGACTCTCCAAAGTTTCAGCAGAACACCTATGTGAGGGGGTGAGTGCAACTACAGTGATACAGCTGTTCGCAATTAGCCTATTCGGATAGATTTAGCTATGTATTCAAGTTGACAGACCAATCCTATGTAGGCTACTATGAACCTATTCTTGGCATGATTAACCTGCAGCTTACTGTTGGTCTTTTGTGTACTATGACAGCTCAAAGATGCTTTTTGAAATATGGAACAAGTACAAGCCTCGACTCCCAGCTTATTATTATGATCAACACGTTCTTCTTATAGCCGATTTTCTCTTATCTAAAAAGGTATTTATTCCTCACAGACCATATTAAAATGTCAACAAGCCCTATTCAGTTAGCTCACCGTATGCATTGACGGCCTAACTAACTAACTGACTAACCAAACTATTCTCTGTTTCATCTAGCTTTACCACCTTGCACAGTGGCAGGGCTACGGACGGTATCTTTGTGAGCACAGTGAGGTGACTATAGACAGCATCAAAGATGTCGACCACCTGAAGAGCACGTTGTTTCCTCAAGGCTTCAATACCGACCAAGCCAAACTTACAGTGAGATCAAGTGCTCTCTCTCTCTCTCTCTCTCTCTCTCTCTCTCTCTCTCTCTCTCTCTCTCTCTCTGTCACTCACTCACTCACGCACGCACGCATGCATGCATGCAGGCAGACAAACACACACTGTACACTCAAACTTTTTGGCAGAGCCACCTTCTCTCTCTCTTTCGCACACACACACAGACACACAGACACACAGACACACACACACACACACACACACACACACACACACACACACACACCAGTGGTCTCTTAAGGACAACCTTATTTAGGTACCAACATGTACGAGATGTGATCTGTTTGACAGCATCTGTGAAATTGTAAGTTAGCTAATTTACAGATGAGTTTTATTTTCCTACCTACAGCACCTAAACAAGAGCAAGTGTGTGTGTGTGTGTGTGTGTGTGTGTGTGTGTGTGTGTGTGTGTGTGTGCGTGCGCCTGTGAGCAGGAAGTCTAATCTAATCATGCTGATGAGGTTCTGGAACCGTAGCTGTGTCATCGTCTGCCTACCTGTTCTTGTACCGTCTGTCTCCCTCAGTTCCGGGCTCTGCAGGGCCAGTGTCTGTGCATGTTCTACCTGGAGAGAGGCCGGGGCAGAGAACCCAGCCTGGACTCCATCCAGAAGCTGCTCCGCGTGCTGGGCTTTCTGCGCATAATGATGCAAGCCGTGCTCCCACAGGAGAGCCTATGCTGGCTTATTTACAACGGTGCCTTAGTCTTGGTTATTTATTTGTGTCATTCATGTGTTAAATGCAGTCATTTATTTACATGTATTGTGCTGTATGAATTAGTTGTATTTATTCAGAAAATAGTTAGATAGGAAACACTACACAGGCTACTGTTACTCCCTCAGTCTGGCTCCCTCATGCTGGCTTATGTTCAATGATGTATCTCAGTCTTAAAGCAATATACCGGAGTACGTTTAAGCATAGTCCTGCTGCATGAGCCTTCTAACAGCAATATATTTCGCATGAAATGAAAGATTTTCGAACAACACAGACCTAACGCGAACGCGAAACACTTTACATTGAGTCAATGTAACCTCAGATCTTCCTTTCGGTTTCCAACAGTCAGGTCCCATTGATTCAGTGTAAAGTGCCTGTTCGCTTCTGCGTTCGCGTTCGGTCTGTGCTGTACCAAATTATTTTGTTCCACTCGCTAACTAGCACATTTAGCAAGCTCTTTCAACAGGGCTATGTCTGAATTCACTCCGGTATTTTCCTTTAAGGCTTTATTCCAGTCTTGGAATAGAAATTTGTTTTCACTGCCATTACAGGCTCACAAACACAGAATACCTAGAAACTCAATCATATTCCAATATTTTCATGCAGTCATGTACTTGTCTTTTCAGAATTCTACAGATACATTTAAAATATATCGATAGCAAACATAGGCTAATAAAGTATATTGTCATTGTAAACTGTAATATAGGATGTTATGTGGGTAGCATAAATGTCAAGCTACTATTGAGGTAAACATCATGTGTAAGGTGGACTGAAAGCCTAGCTATGTTCATCTGGTGGTCCCTCTTACATAGCATCAAAAGTTGTCAAAAGTCACTTATCACTCTATATAGCCACAGTAAAACAACATCACCATGCGAGACACTGCAGCGACACAGCAGATAATGTAGCTCCTTGTTTTTGTTAGATAATGTAGCTCCTTGTTTTTGTTTTGTACACAACAAGTGTGTATTTACTGTCTTCTTTCTGATTGCCTTTAGGGTCCCTATACATCTATGACATTTGCAGATACCTCATGACTGTCAGCCGATCTGCACAGGTTTGATTACACACATGACATGATTGTTTTTGTGTGTGTATCATTTCGATTCTGTTCTAATTCTGTTCATGACATGAAGTGGTATTTGTTTATGTGTTTCTGTATCTTTGTGAGAGAGCGTGTATGGATACAGTAGTGTTAAGGTGTCCTCTCCGTCTCTCACTCTCCTTCTCCTCCTCTCTCCCCCCCCCCCCCCCTCTCTCTCTCCCAGGCTCTGGAGTTCCTGCTGTGGGCCTGTGTGTGTCTGGAGATGTCTCTCCCGCTGCTGTCCCCTCGCTTCCTCTGCTGGAGGGCCACGCTCTACTGTGCCGTGTGCCAGTGCTATTACGAGGGTCAGGCCGGTGTCCACGCTGAGGTGCCTCAAACACACTGCCTCAATCAGACCACAATCAGACCACACCACACCATGCCACACCACCATGGGTGTAGCACCAAATTCTGGGCCCTATGCACAAGCAGTGACCATGGGCCCCCTTCACAGCCTGGAATACAATTCCAGACTCCGTCTCACCACTTAGGGCCCTGGCAACTCAGTCTGGTCTGGTCTGGTCTGGTTGGGTTTCAAGCTGTGAATTTGATTGAATGAGGAATTTCTGACCATTTCATTTTTTTATTCAAAGCTTGACTGAGTGAAAATGGGCTTTTTGTGTATAGTTTGTGCAGGATATTAAATGTAGCTGAGGACAATAGCTTCTTAATTGGCATTTGGTAACTACAGCAGTGGACACAGTGGATGACATTTCTCCTATGAAGAGCTAAATAATCTCCCATTTAAAAATGATTTCTGCTTTATTATTATGGCCTTGGGGCTACAGTACATGAATGTATCAAGATTATGTTGTGAAGAACAGTGGGCTTTAAAAGAGATGCTGGATGACATTGTGCTTGTGTGTATAGTGATTTAAAATGTCCTACCTTATGCTTTTCTCTGAGACTGATTTCATTTTATTTGAATAAAGGACCAAACAAAACATAGCAATTTACCAATTTTGCAAAGTGCACTCTGGGTAATTTATCCTGTCATCTTCCTGTCCTGTAGATGCACTCTGGCTAATCTGAGTTATCTCTCCTGTAGACCCCAGGGCAAAGTGTCTTCTGGGTAAATTGTCCTCTAGAGGTTTGCGAGGTGCCCTTGGGGCAATTTGGTAAGATTGTCCCGACATCTTTGTGCCCTGTAGGGGTTTGCTAGGTGCACTCTGGCCTGGGTAAACTGTCCTGTCCGGTAGGTGTTTGCAAGGTGCACTCTGGGTAAATTGTCTTGTCCTGCCCCTGTCCGGTAGGTGTTTGCAAGGCGTGCTCTGGGTAAAGTGTCCTGTGATCACCCTGTCCGGTAGGTATTTGCAAGGCGTGCTGTGGGTAAATTGTCTGTGTAAATTGTCTTGTTTGCGAGGCGTGCTCTGGGTAAATTGTCTTGTCCTGTCCCTGTCCGGTAGGTATTTGCAAGGCGTGCTGTGGGTAAATTGTCTGTGTAAATTGTCTTGTTTGCGAGGCGTGCTCTGGGTAAATTGTCTTGTCCTGTCCCTGTCCGGTAGGTGTTTGCGAGGTGCACTCTGGGTAAATTGTCTTGTCCTGTCCCTGTCTTGTAGGTGTTTGCGAGGCGTGCTCTGGGTAAATTGTCTTGTCCTGTCCCTGTCCGGTAGGTGTTTGCGAGGCGAGCTCTGGGTAAAGTGAGGGAGCTGGCCAATCTGGAGCGTCCTGAGGAGGCCCCTCTCAGCAAAGAAGACCAGAGGGCCTTTAAAGAGGCCACTATTAAGGTACTCACCATTAAACGCTAAGGGATGGGATTTACATGTTGCAGGCAACTCATACTGTATGTGCACGCATCATGGCTGCCATGTGTATTTTGTTATTTGCTTTGGTCTAACAGCAAGTAAATTCCAGCCCTTAGAAGGTTGAATGAATGTAATGGCAAATGAATGAACAAACTGATGAATGAATGAATGAATGAATGAATGAATTAAACAATCAATTGATCACTTAATCAAATATTATTATATTATTTTTGGACTTCAGTAATGAATAAATGAACAAACCAGTGAAACCAGTACCAGTATTTGTTGTTGTACCTTAATGAGTTAATGAATAGGCTAAGAGTTAATGAATGAATGAATGAATGAATGAATGAATGAATACATTAGGCTTTACATATGGACACTTAAAGGAAAGCTCCGCAGTAAGTTTAAGCATAGCCCTGTTGCACGAGCCTTCTAACAGCAATGTATTTCGCATGGAATGAAAGAATTTCGAACAGCGTAGACCTAACATGAACGTGAAACATGTTACATTGAGTTTACGGCAGGGGTGGGCAATTATTTTCGTCGAAGGGTCGTTTAGATTTTCACTAATGGGCCGGGTGGTAACCGTCAACCGGTTGATGCCAGTGAATTGGCAAGTCTCAAACCAGTAGCCTCACTTTCTTCAGAGAACATGTTAACATACAGGGTTAAAAAGGGGGATTTGTATTTCATGACTACAACAAATTTGATAATTTAGGCTTATAATCTAAATCTCCTTGGCTAAAAGATAAATCATTCTACTTTGGGAAGGCTCCGCGGGCCAGATTAAATAGCTCAGCAGGCCACATGTGGCCCCTGGGCCTTAGTTTGCCCAGGCCTGGTCTACCGCACCTCAGATCTTACTTTTGATTTCGAAAAATGAGGATCCATTGATTCAGTGTATGTTTATGTTTATGCTGTTCCAAATGATTTTGTTCCCCTCACTAACTAGTGCATTTGGCAGGCTGGTTCGGCAGGGCTATGCTTGAATTCACTCCGGAGCATCTCTTTAATGCAATGCCTTGTGTCCCCATGGTCTCTGTGCCGCCATGTTTCTGTGCTACAGCTGGCCATCATGGTGTTTAAGAGGAGCGTCTATGAGCCCCGCCGCAAACCCAAGAGCTCCTTCAGACCCAAGACCAAGAACTGCCTCAAGGACGTCTCAAATGTGAGTGTTCAAATCTGTTCTATATATACAGTCTATGGTTCAAATGTCATTTTCAATGACAAAGGTAGGCTCTTATGGCAGTTGCATTCGCGTTCGGTCGATTCCATTGCTATTGGCTATTTGGTTTTACCTGTTACCCGGATGTGTATCCGGCCTATGTTCTCTCTCCTCGTGCAGTAAACATGCATGTTAACTAAATCCTTAACCTTTGTGACTCATTGACACATTAACCTACTCTGCCGCATTTTTTTTTGTTCCACCCACTTTCTAATGGAATCAGCTGGCTCGTGCAATAGGGCTATGCTTGAATGATCCAGAACTATCACTTTAATATGCTACGATTGTATTTCCATTATTTCTTTTGCCATATTTTTGTACACCTTTAAAGGAAACTTTTGAAGAATCACTACAAACTGTCTTTGCGCTTTCATGCATGAACACACATACAAAACAAACAATGTGTGGTTTTTGAATTGTCAGCCGTTTCCGGGTAGATACATGAGTATCAAGTTCAAGTTCAAGTTTATTTAGCCATATCAACAGTATTAAAGTTGGTCTTTATGCTCTTATGGGACTGTCGCCTTATAAAAGCAACTATCTTTCTTTCTCATGTTGTCTCTATCTCACCTTACCTTTCTCTCTCTACCATCTCCCTCTCTCTTTTTTCTTTCTCTTCCCTTTTCTCTTATTTCTCTCCCTTCCATTCTATTTTCTCCCTCTCTTTCTCTCTCCCTCCCTCTCTCTCTCTCTCTCTCTCTCTCTCTCTCTCTCTCTCTCACTTCTTTCTCTCTCTCTCTGTGTCTCTCTCTCTCTCTCTCTCTCTCTCTCTCTCTCTCTCTCTCTTCTCTCTCTCTCTCTGTGTCTCTCTCTCTCTCTCTCTCGCTCTCGCTCTCGCTCTCGCTCTCTCTCTCTCTATGTGTCTCTCTTTCTCTCTCTTTCACTCTCTCTCCTCCCCCCCTCCCCCCAGATGCCGTGGCCGCGTAACCACACTGAGCGTATCCTGGTGGAGCTGTTTGAGGGCAATGCGGCCCAGTTCCTGGCTGTGCTGGAGGCTCTGTGGGACAGCACACGGCGCCCCCTACAGACCGGAGGTCTCGATGAGCCCGACACCATGGACGTGGCGCTGGAGCTCATGTCTGCTGGAGTCAGCCTGCTCTCAGGTACCGTATGCCCAAAGCACACAAGTACACCTGCACTCAGGTACTTTACGCTACGCCCGCAGCACACAGGTACACCTGCTCTCAGGTACTTTACGCTACGCCCGCAGCACACAGGTACACCTGCACTCAGGTACTGTACATTACGCCCACAGCACACAGGTACACCTGCACTCAGGTACTTTACACTACGCCCACAGCACACAGGTACACCTGCACTCAGGTACTGCATGCCCAAAGCACACAGGTACACGTACTTTACTCTACGCCCGCAGCACACAGGTACACCTGCTCTCAGGTACTGTACATTACGCCCACAGCACACAGGTACACCTGCACTCAGGTACTGTACATTACGCCCACAGCACACAGGTACACCTGCACTCAGGTACTTTACATTACGCCCACAGCACACAGGTACACCTACACTCAGGTACTGTACATTACGCCCACAGCACACAGGTACACCTGCACTCAGGTACTGCATGCCCAAAGCACACAGGTACACGTACTGTACTCTACGCCCGCAGCACACAGGTACACCTGCTCTCAGGTACTGTACATTACGCCCACAGCACACAGGTACACCTGCACTCAGGTACTGTACATTACGCCCACAGCACACAGGTACACCTGCACTCAGGTACTGCATGCCCAAAGCACACAGGTACACATACTTTACACTACGCCCGCAGCACACAGGTACACCTGCTCTCAGGTACTGTACATTACGCCCACAGCACACAGGTACACCTGCACTCAGGTACTGCATGCAGCAGCACACAGGCACACCTGCTCTCAGGTGCTGTACACCCACAGCAGATAGGTACACCTGCTCTCAGGTGCTGTACGCCCACAGCAGACAGGTACGCTTATGTAGTCTTGTGTGTGTGTGTGTGAGTGTGTGTGTGTGTAGTATAGTAGCGCTAACCGCAAAAGAGCTGCGCAATGCTACTAATTTCACATCCATTCATGACACTGGAAGTGTTAAAACGGACTGGTTCTCTCTCACATATGATCAGTGCCTAACATTGGGTAATGTTATCAATCACTCACCAAATATGCCTGATCTTACATTAATCAATGAAATGGACAAGTCAGTCATTATTTTAGAAATTGGATGTTCATTTGATGCCTACATGGACGCTTGTTATGCATCAAAATTGTTGAAATATCAACCCCTGTGCAATGCTATTAATAACTGTGGCTACTCTTGTAAAGTTATTGCATTAATATATGGTAGTTTGGGAAATGTGCATAAAATGTGTGTGCGGGGCCTTCAGATCTGTGGACTTTCTAAGAAAAGGGCCAAACAATTCACAAAGTATTGTTCAGTGTCTAGCATAATTGGAAGCCTCTTCATTTGGAGGCGTAGGTGTCATCTCTTTCCCTAGAACACATTATGGGTAGATGCTGGTAATGTTGTATAAGACTCCGTAAAGCCATATTTGGATTGTGCCATGATAAATGTCTATCTGTGAATCCAAATAAAGAATTATAATGTGTGTGTTTTCTCAGGTGTGGGAGGTTCCGCTGAACTGCAGAGGAATGAGAATCTCCCTTTGTGTCTGAATGGAATCTCACCTGATTGCACTCCTCTAGAAGTGGCCGTAGCAGGTGCAGTTGTAATAATATGGGGTTGTGTGTGTGTGTGTGTGTGTGTGTGTGTGTGTGTGTGTGCACTCCTCTAGTAGTGGCTGTAGCAGGTGCAGTAGTAATGATATGGGGTTGTGTGTGTGTGTGTGTGTGTGTGTGTGCGCGCGCGCGCGCGTGTGTGTGTGTGTGTGTGTGTGTGTGCACTCTCTTAGAAGTGGCCATAGCTTGTATTGGAGTTGGGGACATTCTTGCATGACATATTCACTTCTGAAATATTGTTATAGCCTCTAGCCTTTTTGCTGCCCTAAGCTAGATTTGGGCTTTACTCCTGAAGTACAAGTGAAAAACTAAAACACATGAATTGTGATGCCCCCCTGATATTGCTCCCCAGGCGATTGCCTTGTTCGTCTGTGCCAGGAGTTGGCTCTTCTCACCCGTGTGTGTGTGTGTGTGTGTGTGTGTGTGTGTGTGTGTGTGTGTGTGTGTGCCTGTGTGCGTGTGTCTTGTTCACCAGGAGGAAACACCATCTCTGTGGATGCTACGCTGAAGTTTGTGAAGCTGCTGTTTCGGCACGAGCAGTGGGAAATGTTCAAGCACCTGGCCAATAACTTAGCGTCTGTGTTGGCTGTGAGTCAACTCTCTCTCTCTCTCTCTCTCTCTCTCTCTCTCTCTCTCTCTCTCTCTCTCTCTCAATTCAATAAGGTTTATTGCCATGAATATCATTATAGCATTATTGCCAAAGCAATGACATACAAAATATATGCATATATTGTATGACAAATGCAAGTATGTACAAGACAGACAAATGTAATGAATCTGTAGTATTTAACTTGTGTACTAACTTGTGCATGTGTGGATGTGAGTGGGTACTCTCTCTCTCTCTCTCTCTCTCTCTCTCTCTCTCTCTCTCTCTCTCTCTCCCCTTTGGAGATGCTGTTAGTGTGTGAGTGCATACTGTACATTTTTACAGTATGCACTCACAATTGCGTAATCTCTATCTCAATTTCATCAGTGTGTGTGTGTGTGTGTGTGTGTGTGTGTATCAGTGTCTGGAGGGTCCAGTGATGCGGCGGGCGGAGGTGGAGCTGAGTCTCCTGACTGCTACAGAGCTCATGATGGCCGCCCTGAGGAACAGAGTCCTGGGTGACACTCTAGGTGACAACACACACACACACACACACACACACACACACACACACACACACACACACACACACACACACACACACACACACACACACACACACACACACACACTAGGTGACAATATACAAACATACACACACACATTCGCAATACTGTAGGTGACAATACACACTCACCAACACACACTTGGTGACTATACACACACGCTCGACAAAACACACTCCATAACACACACTAGGTGACACACACACACACACACACACACACACACACACACATATACACACACACACACACACACACTCCACAACACACGCTTGGTGAGAACACATACACACTCCACAACACATAGTAGGTCACGACACACATGGTGTGTCAAGTGTAAAACATATACTTTTAATACTTCATTATACTGTATGCTTCATTCTGCTCATAGCTAACATGAGGTGGTGTGTGTGTGTGTGTGTGTGTGCGTGCGTGCGTGTGTGCATGGATTAAAGTTCTCAATTGCTTCTAATAATAAAATGTATTACGTGACTTATCAATGATGAAATGAACAAAAGGGGGGAATAATCCAACTGAATGAACTGTCGCCTTTATTTCTGCAAATAACTGACATAAGAACGTCATGATGCCTCTCTAAAGAAAGACACAAACTTGTTGGCTAAATTTAAAAGAATTTGTTATCTCTTGGAAAGTAGGCAGTGTTTGCGTGAGCGCAGAGCTTTTGCTTTACCGCTACTATGAGCCAGCGCAGCACAGGGTTCTCAGGTGAGCAAGATGAATAGAGTGCTTAATTTATTCAGGAAAATAAAGTTCTTCTCAAGTCTGTTTCCAACCCCATCTATATTAGCCGACTGTAACTGCAAATGTATGGTAGCCTAATGACACTCCTTCCATTTAATGAAGAATAGTTATCACCATACAGTAAACGGGCATGATTTCAGCTTTGAAGTCATAGCGGACCTATCCTTTCTACGATTTAAGCAAAATATACAGGCTAAACTATTTAAAAACGTCTAGTCAGACTGAGAACTAAAATATGAGGCGACAATGCCTCTTTCAGTTTGTAGTTGATCATGACTGTTCAGCCTACTACTACTACTACTACTACAAAAAAAATCCGCATCATCGGAGTAATGAGCGCATGCAAAGAGCTGCGTGATGTTAGATGTGGTCAGTGTTGGGTAAGTTACTTTAGAAATGTAATGCGTTACAGTTACAAGTTACCCCTTTGAAATAGTAATTGTAGTGCAACTATTTTGATTACTTTAATAAAGTAATGTAACTAATTACATTTGATTACTTTTTGATTACATTTCGACATTTTTTTTACTTTTTTTCTCCAATTGTCAAGCAATTTTGAGTTTTTGAATGTTAACTGTCACATAGTCCTATTATTCACCATTGACATTGCAAAATTTTTAACTCCCACAGAAGTGTCAGAATTCACTACGAGCAAATAGTTAAAATACTTGGTGAACATCACTGAATAAGCAGGTGTTTGTCTGAGATTGCTCATAAAGTATGTGTGCACCTGATCAATAGAGCTCATTTTTATATCCGGCAATGGGCTACAGCCAGGCCTATGTTGTAGTTTCTGTCTGACAGTCAGGCCTCCTTGCTAACAGCTGTAGATCAGGTAACAAGTGAGTAGTGTTGCCAACATGACAGTAGAAACAATTATATTAGCATAGTGTATTTTAGCTGTAGTAGTGACATTTAGTTGTAAATAGAGGATGTTGCATTTACATGAAGCACACTTAGCCAATGTTTCTGCAGATGATATTGGGATCATGTAACTAAAATTGTAATTCTGAATATTTCTTGAAGTAACTGTAATTCAATTACACATTTTTTCAAAGTAACTGTAATTGATTACTGTTACTTTTATTTTGTAATTAAATTACGTAATTTCGTTACATGTAACTCGTTACTCCCCAACACTGGATGTGGTGATGTCGGTAGATCGAAATTGAGCCAAGCTGTCCATACGGACTAGCCTGGCGAACGCCAAACTAAAATTACAAGTGATATTTGCGGACGTAAATAATAGAACATCTCTTGTGAGGGAACATTTGATATTTCGCTTCAGTTGTCAATGCTCCACCTATGCAGAGAAGATTCGCATGTTTTGCCTTGTAAGAAGCGCTACTGCAGTTCCGCGGAGCCTAACTTGTGTAAAGGTTTACGCCAACTGATTTACAGTTGCTAATAAAATATAAACACTAGCGCTAGTTCTTGTAACAATATTTGTGATACCGTAATTTGTTGCATGTTACCAGTATTGAGCTTTATTTAGTAGCGCTTATTAAGTGAGCGGACGCTTGCCATCCACGCATCTCTCCCTCCCGCATGCGGACACCGACACATCCTCTCCCGATGTTGACATTTTTAAAAGCTAAAACTACGATCAAACTCTTGATTTGACTAGTAAAATTCCATGCATGAAATTTAGCTTCACAAATAAAGGCTATTTGTCCTTTTTTATATAATAGGCCAATAGGCTGTTATAGATATTGTAGGCTACAGTAGGTTTTCATTGTAGGCTACCATGTGTATGGTTATGCATTTGTTATAACCTCGTGACACATAACAATGACACCAGTTTTGTGTCACGTGCACTGGCGGGCAACGCCCCTCCCCCTGATCACCACCTACTCTAGACAACTGTAGACAACCCCCCCCCCAG
Organism: Sardinella longiceps; assembly: GCA_027497455.2. Taxonomy (NCBI): domain Eukaryota; kingdom Metazoa; phylum Chordata; class Actinopteri; order Clupeiformes; family Clupeidae; genus Sardinella; species Sardinella longiceps. The sequence continues at coordinate 4,139 of JAODXP020005429.1, read as the reverse complement.
CCTTCACCATAGAAATTTCAGTCAAAATAATTTTTTTTTGCTTTAATCCATGTGTTTGTGTGCTACCTTCTCCAGACAAAGACAAGCTGCTAGGATTAGTGGGGATGCCCCAGGAGCTTATGGACCTGTTTGAAGTCCTTCACAGAGCTGTGTGTGAATCCCCTAAGGTGTGTGTGTGTGTGTGTGTGTGTGTGTGTGTGTGTGTGTGTGTGTGTGTGTGTCTGTATGTGTGTGTGTGTGTGTCTGTGTGTGTGTGTGTGTGTATACACTAAAGTCTATGTGTGTGTGAATCCACTTGTGTGTGTGTGTGTGTGTGTGTGTGTGTGTGTGTGTGTGTGTTTTCTGCACTGTCTCTTCTAGTTATGTGTGTGTGTCTGTGCAATCTCTGATAGATAGATAGATAGATAGATAGATAGATAGATAGATAGATAGATAGATAGATGCAGTTAAAGGATCAAAAGACTACAGCACAATAGGAATAGGATTTTGTTGTTTGCCAGAGGTTGTGAGAGTAATATTATAGATACTCTGTGTGTGTGTGTGTGTGTGTGTGTGTGTGTGTGTGTGTGTGTGTGTGTGTGTGTGTGTGTGAATGCACAGGATGTTGAGCCTGATGGTGATCTGGTGATGGACTTGATCCTGCTGCTGTGGAACAAGTGTAAGGTGGCCTTCCAGAAAGCTCAGGTGCGAGGCAAGATGGAGAGCCAGGACAAGGTGAGGCTGGCTGGTGACTCTAGAACAGTGGTTCTTCTCAAAGTGTGGTCCGGGGACCAGTAGCCAGGACAAGGTGAGGCTTGCTGGTGACTCTAGAACAGTGGTTCTTCTCAAAGTGTGGTCCGGGGACCAGTAGCCAGGACAAGGTGAGGCTTGCTGGTGACTCTAGAACAGTGGTTCTTCTCAAAGTGTGGTCCGGGACCAGTAGCCAGGACAAGGTGAGGCTTGCTGGTGACTCTAGAACAGTGGTTCTTCTCAAAGTGTGGTCCGGGGACCAGTAGCCAGGACAAGGTGAGGCTTGCTGATGACTCTAGAACAGTGCTGCTTCTCAAAGTGTGGTCCGGGGACGCTCAAGCTCAAGTGGTCCGCGAGAGGATTTCCAAAGAAAATATGTAAATTTAGTCTATGTTCCTTACTAACATTATTTGAAGGCAAAAGATGAATTGTTCACTGAATACTATGAGACAGTCCTGTAATTTGTTAAGAACGTCAGGCTATATGAAATTGAAGTGCATAGAAAAGCCTATTTAAAAATGCTTTAAAGCAGTGGTTGTCAAACTGGGGTACGAGTACCCCTGGGGGTACTTGGATGGGTTCTAGGGGGTACACAAAATTAATCTGTAAATGGGCTCTCGGCCCTCATCAGCATAAAGATAATATTAAAAAAGATTTTAGACTCAAACAATGGCCAATATCCTCTATTGCTAATACATTGCTGTGTACCCTTGTAAGTTAGTGCCAAAAATCACGCAAAAATCTTAATTCTTAAGGCAAGATATCTGTGGTGCAGGGGTACTGGGTAGGATCAGATTGCTTCAGGGGGTACGCGACAGATAAAAGTTTGGGAACCACTGCTTTAAAGGATAACGGGTAGCACCATGTGACTTAGACAGGGGGCATGGGGGCAGGTGGTCCCTGAATTAATTAAAAGTGGTCCTCGGAAAGTTTGAGAACCACTGCTCTAGAGTGACTAACCACTTTAGCTTAGTTGAGCTAACCTAGGTTTAGCACCTATGTTCTTTGTGATGTAAATGCCCATTGGCAATTAGTTAAGTCTCTAGCTGGTTTGCATGAATGGTTTGTTAGCACCATTGTTGTTTTCCATGTAAACAAACGCCCTTTGCCAACTAGCCAAGTTGCTAACTGGTTAGCATCTATGGTCTTGGGAAACAGACTACAGAGGAAGATCTTCTGAATGTGTGTTTGTGCATTTGCATGTGTGTGTATGTGTGTGTGTGTGTGTGTGTGTGTGTGTGTGTGTGTGTGTGTGTGTGCATGTGTATGTGAATGTGTGTGTGTGCACACATGTGTATGTGTCTGTTCTCATCTGTGTGTGTGTGTGTGTGTGTGCGTGTGTGTGTGTGTGTGTGTGTGTGTGTGTGATTAGTGGGTGAAAGCCCTGTTCCTGCTGAGTGACGTGTCGGAGGCGTTTAATTTGGCTCTGATAGACCCTGTGGTGGTGGCTGAGATGACTCTGCGTCTGGCCCTGGTGCTGGAGGGGAGCGCAGACACACTCAACCCTGCTACTGCCTCAGGTGACCACCAGGGGTTTCTCTCTCTCTCTCTCTCTCTCTCTCTCTCTCTCTCTCTCTCTCTCTCTCTCTCTCTCACTCTCACATTCTCACTCAACCCTGCTGCTGCCTCAGGTGACCACCAGGGGTCTCTCTCTCACGTCGGAGCCGTTTTGCTCTTGGCTCTCAACGGAGGCGGTCACACTTTTTTTCTTTCTCCTCCTCTCCCTTGTCTTCCCTGCTTATGTCTCTTGTCTGTACACTTTTGTGTCTATTCTATTGGAAGAGACTCTCTCTGCTCTGGGCTCAAATTACCAAAAGGAACATGATGGATTTGATTAGCTGGTCTTTTAAGTGCTTTGGATACAATTTGGTCTAAGAAAAGAGCGGGTCTGGGGGAACCTGAATGTCCTGCTGGATCGTATGCTTCATGGGTTTGAATCTGAATGTTCTATGTCTGGTCTGTGTGTGTGCGTGTGTGTGTGTGTGTGTGTGTGTGTGTGTGTGTGTGTGTTTAGTCACTGCTGAGGGCTGCAGTTTGGGGTCTACACCTGTGGAGAAGCATGGCGTCCCCTCACCTGTAAAGGTGCATCCATCACCTGGTCAAGAGACAAATTCTCCACAAGTACCTCACAGCTTAGGTTTTAGGAATACACAAGCTAGATCACACTTTCATTGGCTTGCTTTTCACCATCTCTTGTTCATTTCTCTTATGGTTAACTCTATTACTTCCACTTTATCTCCTGTTAAGTATGGGGTGCCCCAGGGGTGAGTCTTAGGACCGAGCTTATTTTGTTTGCATGCTTCTACTTGGGCACATTATTCACGTGTGTGTGTGTGTGTGTGTGTGTGTGTGTGTGTGTGTGTGTGTGTGTGTGTGTGTGTGTGTGTGCGCATAGCTTCCAGTTGAGCAGCAGCTCCAGTTGTTGAATGATGTATTGGAGAGAGGTCTGGATGCTGTATGTGATGGGAACACCAGACAGCTGCTGGCTGATGGCTCATCCATCTGTGACATGGCCTTCATGCAGGTAACTCCATGCCGCATAGAAGTGTTTGTGAATATGGTATATAGGAACCAGTAGATAGATAGATACCAGTAGATCAGTGGTTCTTAAAGTGTGGTCCGGGGACCACTGGTGGTCCGCAATCAAGCTCAAGTGGTCCACAAGGGGACTTCCAAAAAAATATGTGAATTTAGTTTGTTTCTCACTAACATTATTTGAAAGCCAAAGAGGAGTTGTTCAAAGAATATTATGAGGCAGGCCTGTAGTTTATATTATAAACTTTAATATACCTTAAATGCCAATTTAGAAATGCCTATTGATTTGGTCAAAGGGTAAGGGATAGTAGCATGCGACTTGGTGAGGGATTACAAGGGTAGATGGTCCCTGAAAAAACATTTTGTGGGCAAAGTGGTCCTGGGTCTGAAAAAGTTTGAGAAAAACTGGAGTATATTGATAGACAGATATATAAGTAGACTGATAGATTGATTAATGAATTGATTCATTGATAGAGAGGTAGATTGAATTGAAAAGATTAAATAGATAGGTAAATTGAATTGAATCTATTGTCCTGCGACAGACAGAAAGACAGACAGATACTGTAGATTGATTGATTGATTGATTGATTGATTGATTGATTGTCCATTCTCTCGCATCTTTACTGACCCATATGTTGTTGCTGGTGCCAGCGGATTGTTGGCACTGCCAGGGATGGATCTGCTGGGGGCGATGCTGAGGGGATGAAGTCCAGCCCGACCTTTAACCTCTCCTCTGACCTCCATGTGGAGCTGCTGGCCTTCCTGCACCGGGCCACACTCAAACTCGCCCTCCACAAGAACCTGCCAGGTGAGTGAGCACATTAAAGGAAAATACCGGAGTAAGTTTAAGCATAGCGTAAGCATAGCATAGAGTT
>JAODXP020005428.1:25000-49468 GCA_027497455.2 Sardinella longiceps | reverse complement strand
TGTTCTGGACTCCGTTTCCCGACGGATGCTAGCTAACCACCGTTGTCCGACGCAGTTACTAACGATAAAGATGGCAAACAACGACCAATTCCCAACGCGCTTGAAGTTCTGTCGTAACATGTTAGTCCTGACGACATTGGTTACAACTTACATTGTTCCAACTACATCGTTCCCAGATGTTTCGGCAGCGTTCGGGGAGAATTCGGAAGCACTCGTTGCAAAAAGCATGTCAACATAGCATGGCTAAAGTTGTAGCATCACTAAGCTCATAAAATCGCTAGTGTTGATAAATAAACTACACAATGATAAACTTAGTGGTAGTGGTAGATAATATTTCCCGACATGAGTGTTTCAATTTGTATGGGCTATTTGATGATAACCACGTTAATGAGTCTCCATACAAAACAAAAAAAAGTTAAAAACGTACTTCTTTTGGTAGTCAAGTACGAGTTGTGCCTCACCTCAATTATCAGGAATGGTGGAGGTGAGGGTTAAGGCCAAGCACACCTGTGACAGCCGATTGGTATTTTGTCAAATCTCCGGTTCGAATCCAGGCGGGAGTTGTCTTTTTTTATATATATATTTGACATGCTGTAGCCTACTCGTGATGGTTGGTGAGGTGTTGTAAGTTATCTTTGTTTGTTCTTTGAAACTTCTATGGATAACTGGAGCATTTGTGTTTCAAACAGCATCTTACCACATGGTGAAGTTGAAGTGGGAATTAGTTAATCCTGTAGGTGGGGGTAATGCATCAAATGATGCTCAATTTGACAGTTTTAAGACCCAAACAGACGAGGAAGAGGCTTAACGACAGCTATACACCTGTCGCTGCAACTACAGTCCCACATCCGATGGTAAGGTCATCCGACGCCGTTGGGGAACGATTCTAAACACTAACGACAGTGAAACTACTGTGGTTGTAACGACTAAGTTACAGCGACTGTAGTTGTAAAGACTGTAGTCTTAGCGACAGCTTTGGGTAACACAAATGCCGGACAACCGTCGTTCCAACCACGGAAGTTGCTACGTTAGTTTGCAACGACGCTATTGGGAAACGGAGTCCAGGTCTATTTTTTAGGTCTATTTTAGCCTGACCAGCCAGACTATCACATAAAGTGTATAGTCTGGCCACGAGTAATAGACCCCCGGGTAAGACGGCTAAAACATCAGCGCAACTAACAAGATGATTCAAACAACGCTAAGCCTGCCTGACTCCCTGTCCAGATAGAACGTTGTGATAGGCTAACCACCACAATGTCTGAGTACAACCTATGGCTGATTGCTAGACGTACTCACTGAGTAAATTCAGTCTGCTAACGTTAGAGTACGTGTAGAGTTCTAGGGTAGGTCTATTTTGCTCCAAATTCTTTTGTTCCACACACCATTTAGTGCAGTCAGCAGACTTGTGCAACAAGACTATGCTTGTATGATGCAGAGCCATCACTTGAAAAGTTTATTTGATATGGTGAAATGTTTTTTTCTTCTTCTCTCTTTTAGTGAAATGTATCAAAAGTGTTCCTGCGTACTTTGCTGAATGTCTCCACGACAGTATGTGTGTAAGGAACTTTTAAACTTCAGATGTTATTTCAATAGGAATTGAATGCAATAACAGAAGCCACAAATTGCAATGGATTCTCTTCAACATTGCATATCAGTTGTTCAGCTAGACTTGGTGTACTAACAGTAATTCAACAATGTGCTGTAAAAGTAAATGACATTTTCCTCCTATTGAATTACATGATTAATCTGTCCGTGAGGTTTAGTAATTGCATGTTCAAAACATTGTCTTTTCCACAAACTATATATATATATATATACAACCAAATATTTCAAAATATTTCCATATCATTGCTTTGTCAATGTCATAGATTATCTCTTATGAACACATTAACTTATGACTGGAATTTAGTTTTGAAGGGTGCTTGTTTTAATTTTACTCTTGCTCTGTTGCTAGCGTGCGGGTACGGATGATGAGACTCTGATCCGGATTATGGTCTCGAGGAGTGAAGTGGACATGCTGGATATCCGAGCCCACTACAAGCGCATGTACCGCCAGTCGCTCTACACTACCATACAGGTGATCACACACTACAACAGATGTGTTGAGATCAATGAAACAGAGAACAATGAACCAACCCCACATCTTTTTTCACCCAGGTGTCCGTTTCCCAAAAGCATAGAACTAAGTTAGCAATTTTGTTTGTTGCATTGCAATTCCTGAGGGGACCTCCATGAAACACAAACAAAAGCAGAATAAAGCACAGAAGATTCCCACAAATAGCCCAGCGGAATAGCATCTCTACACTGTCTCTGGGTGGATTTCATCGGTCTTGCAGCATGGCGCTTCCGACTACCCTCCCTAGAGGGCACCTGAAACTCTATCCACAGTTAAAATCATGAAATCAGGTGCAGATAATAGTCTCTCTAGACTCTAACCAACCTGCACCAAAACACAAAATATGCAATGTGTTTATCTCTAGCTCTTTCTGGGTCTTTTATAAATATCTTCCATATTTGTTGTATCTCACTTTAAATGGTCAATTTCAACACATGTACTGTATCCTACATAACTCACATGATATATATCACTTTATTATATGATGGTGTGTGTATGTGCATACATATGCAGTGTGTGTGTGTGTGTGTGCGTGTGTGTGTGTGTGTGTATGTGCATGTGTGCGTGTGTGTGTGTGTGTGCGTGTGTTTGTGTGCGTGCGAGCGTGTGTGTGTGTGTGTGCGTGTGTGTGCGTGTGTCATCACTGATCTCTGTGTTTGTGTTTGTGTTTGTGTTGTCAGGAGGACACGGCGGGGGACTACCAGAAGGCACTGCTCTACCTGTGTGGAGGAAATGACTGAGTACTAACCAACAGCTTGAAGACTCTCTCTGGGAGACTTTCTTTCTTTTCACTCTAGTCATCAAATATCATAGATTTTATTGTTTGCTAGCTTTAGAAGGATAGTTGAGTATTTAATATGAATGATTCAGAAGTGTTCACAGTGTGACCTTTCACCATGAGAGTAGCATAAGTGTTTAAGCAGCCATCAGTGTTGAACCAGTTAGGCTACAGTGATATAATAATATACTGATTTACAACCTGGGGTAAAGAAAATTCCTGCAACAACTGTGTATGTATATATTGTATTCTAAAAAATAACTACTGAATAAACATCATATTTATTCAGTATATCAAAGGACTATATATGAAAAAAAAAAAAATGGTTTATAGAAATGATAACTGAAAATCCCCTTGGTGAATTTTGGTGAATCTACATTGCACGCAATAACAGTAATGACAAGTTCCTAATCTCACCACAAGGTGGCATAGTTTTGTAACACGGGCGTCTAGTGAGAAAAGCTCCCAAGAGCAAGAATCCTCAGTGGTGAACAGAGATGTGGTGGAAGCATAATGGTAGAGCCCTGAAATAACTGCCACAGGAAATAAGTTCAGCTGCATGACTTTTGTTTTGGATTGGTCCTGGGTTCAGAACGATGTCTGCCAGTGTTAAGTTTATATATACACCTCAATTGAAGTTCTGTATTTCTGGCTAGTTGCAAGATGAAATGGAGTCTGAACACCGTGTAAAACTTTTCAACTTTTACTTAGCATCTCTGGCATGTACACGCTAGACCTTTTTTTCTCAAAACACGCATCAAACAGGAAGTGCCACAAAATGCATGATGGGTAATGTAGTCTTTTTTTAACTAAACAGACTAAACCTGTAAATGCAACTAAATGTATTCTAAAGAATAAACTCATTAAACTTAAAGTTACAACATCCTCCCCCCCAATGAACCAAAGTTCATCATTCAGTCTCTAAAGGATATAGCAGTTGAACTGGTCTCCTCAGCAAAGTCCCTTGTGATGTGCGGACCGCACAGGACCTCACTTTCCCATCACGGCCAGGAAACAGTTCATGAACTCTTCCCAGCTTCCAGGTCTGTCGTGGCATGTGATCATCTCCAATGAGGACCACATCGCCCACTTTCAAAGAAGTAGGCTGCTGGTTGTCACAGCGATGAGCTGACTTCAGGTCCAAGAGATAGTCCTTTCGCCAGCTGCTCCAGAATCTTGTCATGAGGCACTGCCGGTAAGCGCCATCTCCTGGTCATCTCCTCTCGGTTCAAGGTTGCAATCCCGCTAACAGCTGGAAGCTGCTTAGGTGGCAGAGCAGTGAGTCTTTTTCCCACAAGGAAATGGGCAGGTGTCAGCGGCTGTGGCTCACTAAGATCATTATTGACAAAGGTAAGTGGTCTTGAGTTTAGAGTAGCTTCCACCTCTGTGAGGATGGTAGTCATTTCCTCAAAGCTTAGAGACGCTCGTCCTAGCACTTTCCTCAGACAGGTCTTCACTGACTGGACTAGTCTTTCCCAGAACCCGCCCCACCAGGCGGCTCGTTCGGCAATAAAACGCCAGCTTATTCCCCTATCTGAAAAGTACTCCAGGAGCTGTGGATCTTTAATGCTTCTCCACAGTTCTTTAAGGTCTTGTTCTGTTCGCTTGAAAGTTTTGGCATTATCTGAGTAAATCACTTTACACAGTCCCCTTCTGGCTATAAATCTTTTCAAAGCCAACAGAAAGTGCTCTGTTGACTGACTGGAGACAAGCTCCAGATGGACTGCTCTAGTCACTGCGCAGGTGAACAATGCAATGTAGGCCTTGGTAATCACATTACTAACCTTTACATAAAGCGGCCCAGCAAAGTCTACACCTGTGACTTCAAATGGAGGGGATTCAGTGATTCTGTCACGGGGCAACGGAGCAGTAACCTGCTGCACAGGCTTCGCCTTGAATCTTCTGCATACATGACACCTTGACAGAACACTCTTCACAAGCTGTCTCCCTCTGAGTATCCAATATGTTTCTCTTAACTGCACCAGTGTGTCCCGCACGCCTGCATGCATCAGTTTGTGGTGGTTATGCTGAACTAACATCTCGCTGAACTTGCTCTTTGCAGGCAAAATCCATGGGTGCTGTTGTCGGAAACTGAAGTCTGACTGCTGTAGCCTGCCCTCAACACAAATCAGTCCACTCTCATCTAAGAAAGGCCTCAACTCTCTGATTTTAGAATCTTTACTCAATGTTTTCCCAGACTTCAAGAGAGTGACATCTTGAGTGAAGCTTTGGTGTTGTGTTACTCTAATCCAGTACCTTTCTGCGTGAGAGATTTCCTCCGCTGTAAGCTCGCCACGTCTCTTTGTGGTGGAGCGGGCATTGTCTGTGAATCTTTGTATCCATGCTGTCACTCGCAATGCTGTCTTCAACTTGCTGTATCTTTGTAGATCTAACACTGGTTCTATTGTTTCACACTCAGTGCTGAGTTGTACTGTTACATGCTCACTTACTTTCAATTCTTCTTCAACCGCAGTGTCATCTGCTGACTGTTCATCAGCCTCTTCCTCACATCCACATAAGGTCAGGAACGCAGGCCCCTTCCACCACAGTTGACACTGACTCAGGTTCATCACAGTTTGGCCACGAGTGGGTAGATCAGCAGGGTTTTCCTTTCCTTTGCAATGAAACCAGAAGGCCGGGTCGGTGAGTGACTGAATTTCTGTCACCCTGTTGGCAACAAACTGCTTCCACTTGTGTGCTGAGCTGCGGATCCAGTGTAACACAATCATTGAATCTGTCCACATGTGAAGTTGATGGAATTCCATTTTCAGTAGGCTTATCAAATTTCTTCCCAACCTTGCTCCAATTAAAGCTCCCATCAGCTCCAGACGTGGCAGAGACAACTTCTTTAATGGTGCCACTCTGGACTTCGAGGCAACCAGGCTGGCAGTAATTTCTCCGTCTCTGTCTTCCCACTGCAGGTAAGCTACGGCACTGTACGCCTTCTCACTAGCATCACAAAACACGTGAAGTCTGGTTGTTTGGACGCTCACCTCATCTTTACCTCCATACCAGCGCGGGATACAAATGTGATGAATCAGGGGGAGTTCAGAGCGCCAGCTGTTCCATTGTTGAGTCAGATCAGCTGGTAACTCCTCATCCCAGCTCAGCCCTCTCTCCCACATTTCTTGCAGCAGGCATTTAACCCTTATGGTGTAAGGTGTTAGGAATCCGAGGGGGTCAAAGATGCTGGCAGAGTGTTGCAGGACACTTCTCTTCGTGCTAATCTTTGTCAGTTTCTCCAGCAGGGGTCTAAAATCAAACACAAAGTCATCAGTCTGTGTTCTCCACACTAAGCCTAGTACCTTCAGCACCGTCCCGTGTGCATCTAGCTCCTCAGTGGACCCAATGGATGTCTCCTTCCACCTCTCTTTCAGTGCTGCTGAGTTAGTCATCCACTTGCAAAGGTCCATGCCAGCGGCAGCCATGATGTCCTTTGCTGCTGTTGTGACAGACACAGCCTCGTCAACATCACAAACACTGGCCACAAAATCATCGACATACAATGAATCTTTCAGAAGCTGGGCAGTGTGCTGTTCTTCATATTGTTTCAGATGTTTTCGCACAGTAGCTGCCAAAAGGAAGGGGCTTGGGGACACACCAAACACCACCCTTGTCATCCTCAGCACACGCGGCTTCACACTCGTGTCTTCTTTGGGTGTGGCAGCGAGCCACAGAAATCTCACTGCATCTCTATCCTTCTCTGACAAGGAAATCTGCAAAAAAGCCTTCTTTATATCTGCCATGAATGCAATTTCATGCAGTCTAAATCTGACTAATATGCCCAGCAGATCAGGATTGAGGTTTGGGCCGGTCAGCAGACAGTCATTAAGAGAGGGAGAGTCCATTTCATGTGACGAGGCATCGAACACCACCCTCAACTTGGTTGTCAGTTTGTCCTCTCGGAGCACAGCATGGTGAGGTAAGTGGTAACTGACATTTGCCGATGAGCACTCACTCTCAGTCACGTCTTCAGCAATGCCCTGTTTCAAGTAGTCTTCAATTACCTCACTGTATCTTTGGAAAAACACAACATCTGCCTGCATCCTCCGTTTCAGACCTTCAAATCTTCTTTTTGCTATTCTATAGTTGTCTGGGAGTTCTGGGTTTTCATGCCGCCATGGCAACTCCACTTCGTATCGTCCATTCTTGAAATGGGTAGTGTTTTCAAACCTTTGAAGTGCCTCTTCTTCATCTGGATCAGTTGGTTCTTGTTTCACTATGCCAAGAGATTCTATTTCCCAGAAGGCCTTCAACTGGCTTGAAATCAGTGCATCTTCTTCAATGCGGATGTGCATACATGTTGCTTCAGTGACACTGGACATTGTCACTGGACCCTGTACTGACCATCCAAACACACTCTCAACTGCAACGAGTGTATCAGTGAGTCGTTCTACACGGCCGGATACCGTGCTCCAATAATAGTCTGCCCCTATCAAGACTGACAACTCAGGGTCATCAGGGCCACCTTCTGTTGCATCTGCGAACTGCAGTCCTCTTCTTTTTAGTTCACGCTGGATCTCCTCACCTGGAACCTTCATCACAGCAGTGCATACATGTGGTGTTTCAATTGCTTCAATTTCTATTTTCTGTCCCTTGTTCCAAAGATTCTCCAGGACCAGCTTTACAGTGTTGCGTTTGGTCGTCACAGGAGCAGCTGAGCCAAATGTGTGGAGAGTGAAGGTCTCTTGCCTCACAACAGGAAGCTTCAGGGCTCTCGACTGCCTTTCACACACAAAGCTCCTCTGGCTTCCACCATCCAGCAAACAGCGTACCACTGCATGTCCACCTGGACCCACTGCATGCGCTTGGGCCGTCTGCAACAGCACTGTATTTGGGCCTTTAGGCTTCACTTTCGTAGAATGAGTAGCAAATGAAGAGACCACATCTTCTACCTTGTCGGTGGTGGTGGGCACAGGCTCTTCACCATTCTCACATAACGCACTGTGGTGTCTTCCACTGCATCGGCCACATGAAAGGTCTTTGTGTCTGCAGTTTCTTGCTATGTGCCGTGGCCCTAGGCACAAGTAACATCTTCCCATTTTTTTCAGCATTTCCAGCCGCTCATATACATTGTGTGAAGGACAATGTTCAGGTTTGTGCTCTGCACTATCACAAAATACACAAGTTAGTGCCTTCTGGCTGGCAGTGTGCAAAGCAGCGGCTGAGGGCATGCTCATTTTATTCTGTCTCAGTTCAACATTTACATCAGTTCGTTTAAACAGCTTATGGTTGCTCTGGTTGTCCCTGTCCTTATTACCTCGAGTCAGCTGCAGGGTTCTCTCTCGGCTAATAATCTCATTCTGAAGAAAATCCATCACTTCAGAGACTCGCCATTCATCACTTGTCCCTCTTTGCCGATTGTATTGAAGAGCTATCTCCTCAGGGATCAACTGCAGCAGGATTGGGCAGAGCAAACTGCCATAGGTCTCTGACACAACTCCAAGGGACTCCAAACTACGTGTCTGGATCTCACATTCATCATAGAGCTCTCTTAAAGCACCTACATCTGATGCTCTCTTCACGGGGGCCAGATTCAGTAACTTTGTCATGTGAGCATTTACTACAATGTCCTTTCTTCCATATCTGTCTTGCAGTATTTTCAGCGCATGGTCATAGTTGCTGTCTGTTAACATCAGTCCCGCTACTGTTTTGGCTGCAGCGCCAGCTGAGTACGATTTCAAATAGGTGAACTTTTCTGTTTTACTCAGAGTGTCATTTTTATGTATAGCAGTCTCAAATTGGTTCCAAAAGTCTCTCCATAAACTTATATCGCCGCTAAAATTCTGAATTGTCAAATTGGGCAACTTGACAGAGTTCTGGATTGACGCTCTTTCAACAGCATTTCTCCTTGGGTTACTCACGCTTTCACGAGCCTGCATCTCACTGTCACGAGCCCGTATCATGCTCTGTACCCGTGTCCTCATCGTAATGACTCGTTCCTTGTATTCCTCTGCATTGGTAATTTCTGCCTCCAAATCGCCCGTAGCAGTTGCTACTTCAATCCCACGATCTAAATCCAGTAAAGATTCTTCTTTAGCAGACAAGTTAGCCATTAACTCACGCAAACGTCCCATATCCACATCTTCCTGACTTAGCTCCGTTTGGATAACTTGCAGGAGTCTCGTTGTAGCTCCTCGCACTGCTCCTCGTTTTCGAATCAGTCTTTCAAGTTGTTCTTCCATTTTCCTTCGTTGTTTTGCAGACTAGATTTCCCGGGTTTCGGCACCAAATAATGTTCTGTATTTCTGGCTAGTTGCAAAATGAAATGGAGTCTGAACACCGTGTAAAACTTTTCAACTTTTACTTAGCATCTCTGGCATGTACACGCTAGACCTTTTTCTCTCAAAACACGCATCAAACAGGAAATGCCACAAATGCATGATGGGTAATGTAGTCTTTTTTTAACTAAACAGACTAAACCTGTAAATGCAACTAAATGTATTCTAAAGAATAAACTCATTAAACTTAAAGTTACAACACCATGTTCCACAAAGCGTTACTCTTGGAGTTTTCATGCTACATTTATGAAACTTTCAGGACATAATCTAAAGTAGTTCGTGTCTTTACACTGTGAAGTACACCTTTCACGGTAGCACATTTGCTGAGTAATGCTTTGCTGAAAATGGCAAAAAAATTACATGTTCATTTTTTTCCTATCTATTTCAAAGTACTGTATCTTGTACATGAATGACATCAGATCTTTAGTATTTCTATGTAGTTCACACAAGTTATTGTACATTATCTTCAAGTAGGTAAATATTTGATATTAATAACAGCTTTTGAGTTTTGAGACATTAAAGATGATATAAATGAATTAAGACCTATAGTTTAAGCATATTTTCCAAATTACTGGTTGAGTGTACCTTAAAATCAAAGTTACCACCACAAAGCCCATGTTTTATTTTGCAAATGCTCAAGATATTGAAATGGTACCTTTAGCCAAACCACATAAATTACTATATCAAAGATGGTTTTCACAGTCTTGGTGATTGGTTTTTCTGCCTTCGTTGCTAGGTGTGTTTGTTTATTTGGTCCCTTGGTTGCTATGGACTACTTTGCCCACATAGCCATAGATACAGACGGCAAGTCCGGGCACGCCCATAAAATCAGCTCCTCGTGTCCCCCATGTGGGGGAAAACAAACCCTAAATTAGTGAAGGAGTCAATGGCATGCTAAGCTACAAGTTACACTGAGCACCATCTACAAGGAGCCAGACACATTTTTGAGGGCAATGCCTGAAGGTAGTAATGATGGTCAGATGGTCCGATGTGAATTCTGAACTTGACACCCCCAACGCGATACTGATGACAATTTAGATGATGTTTGTTAGCTTCATTAGCTTGCTAACTAGCCAACTTCATTGATCACCACAGTAAATGTAGCTAACTTTAGCTTGCTTAACTGAGCTAATCAGACTTGTGATTGAAAGTTGCTTTACTTTTGACAGGAGCAGAGACGGCTCATGACATTTCTGTTAGTGTAACTGCAATAAACTAATGATGGAAAAATTATTTTAGTCTAAACACAAGTAGGCAAACAGGTCATGATTTGACAAAACATCTAATGTGGACTTTGTTCAATTTTACTTAGCGATCTTTTACTGTTAAGTAACTTTCTCTACCTTGTCCATTCACCATAATGTTAAATTGGCCTCTGTTATCCCCCACGCTGACTCCACCCTCGCACTTTGGGGGCGTTAACCGTACTTGCCGTCTGTATCTATTAGGCTTTTCATTGGGTGTTTGGTGTCTGCCTATTCCTTGTATGTTTAGCCAATGAGGTTTCTTCTTTTAAAGGCTTCTTTTTATTATTAATGAGCATTTTGCCTGCTATTGTTGATCATGATTATTGTTGGTTTCCTGGTCATCACGCCTTCATGGTGGATTATCACAAATTGCTTTTTGTGCACAATCTCTAAAGATAGGCTACTTCAAATACCACATTACCATACATTGAATGTATAGCTGTAACTTTAATATGCTCAAAGGAAATGCAGTCTGTGATCCTGAGAATTAATATGAGATGGCTTATAATTGTAAGAAACTAGACTTCTTATGACTGATCACTAAAATGGAGCATAAATCGGCAGGTGACAGAAAATTCAGATTTATTGTCACAGGCCTAAAAGGACCAGCATTGCAATCTCTTCAAATATTTGCAAATTGATTGATAGATAGTTTAATTGATAGATGATTAATAAATGGTAGATATTTTATCAAAGTATTTTGCAACTTTTTGTAGCATTACTGCCTTTGCAGTTTAGTATAGTGAATTGACTTATCAGCAATGTTAATAATTTTAATCTATTCAAATCCAAATTAATGTTATAACTACAATTGTCAGTGGAAGCGACACCTGTTCAAATTGTTCCTAAAATTGAGCACTTTAGGTAAAGAATAATCCAATGTCTGTAAAGTTGTACTTGTGAAAATTCAGACCAGGATATATACTATAGTGATTCAACTTCTGAACACAATAAAGTGTTAACATATGATATACACATTCAACCAACTGTCATTATCATGGTTGTCAGCAGGAAAACATTTTTTCAATTCATTACTAAATTTAGATAGTTTAGGTAATAAAAATGAACCAATGTCTGACAGCCCTGACTGCAAAGCACAAACCAACATACATAATGAAACCCTTGACTTAATCGGGGTAACTAAGTTCAAAATACATGCATTGTGACATACATTCTCGCTGTACCCACAATCTAGCTTCTAAGTAATAGGCCTTGGCTTAAACGTTAAAATTGTAGCACATGATTTAACAATGGAAATGAAAAAAAGAAAGTCTCAGCAGGCGCTAGGGCTCATGGGTAATGACTTTTTTTCAAAGAGCACTAGAGTTGGTTGTGGGCGGGGCCCTTAGATTACTGCCACCATTGGGTTCAGGCTAGAATCTCAGCCACCATGATAGAGAAGTATATCAAAATAAACTTTCTTGACAACATTAAAATCATACTTTGTAACAGCACTGCTGTTAGTCCAAAACAACTGAGCATTCAATGAATGAATTAAATCTCTAAACTAGAAGAGTACTCAAAAAGTGCAGATTTCTTCTAGAGTAAAAGGGTTGAAGATATATTTTATACTTGCTAGTTCATGTGCTGGATCACAGATCATTCAGGCATCATCTGATTCAACTGTCATCTAAACTGAATGTGAATAGTTCCAATAATATCATCCAAATTTGTGTAGTTTTGAGTTGTCTTGTACACAGACATACACACGCTGGCAAAAAAACATGATCTCCTTGGCAGTTGTGAACACTAGGCCTATTACATCTGTTTGACTTACTCACTGATAAAATGCTTTCCATATAAATCAAAGCAAGTGTGCTCACAAACGTTTAGATTTTCCACATCTGTATCCCACTCCTCATATGTTTATTGAGGAAATAAAATAAAAATAAAATGAAAATAAATTCTAAAGAAATTGCTTTAGACAACTAAATACACTGATTATTCCACTTTTCCCTGGGGTACTAGAAGAGGTTATTACTATTATCAGTAATAATAATAATAATAATAATAATAATAATAATAATTTTATTTTATTATTATTATTATTAGTAGTAGTAGTAGTAGTAGTAGTAGTATATAAAAAATAATGTTGTTCTTGTTATTAGAGTCGATAGTTGATGTCAGTGCTGCTAGAATTGGGTAAAGGGTGGAGACTTAGTTCTGTGAGGGGGAGGGACTGTGGCAAAGGTACCAAAAGCACATGGCTACATAAACAAAACAGAACATGGTTAGAAAGGCAGAAATAAATCAATCACCCCATGCCTTGAAAGCTGTCTTTGACAGACTCTTTTATGTACTTTTCTTTTGGGTACCACTTTGAAATTCGGTGCATTCAGAGTCTAGAAACTTTTCTTTAAGTTGATGTTTTTGTTTTTATGGTTGACTCTACCAGTAAAATTGTAAATGCACTTAAAAGTTGGATCCAATATTATCTTTGTCAATTTCGAAGTGCCATAAATCAATAAGTTTGAATTATTTCCGAATTATTCCTCCAGTTCAATAAAACATGACTACTGAAGTGATACATATTTAATTATCGGAGATCTCATATGCTTCAGTGTGGAAAAATTGTCATCAAAAGTGCCAATCATTTTGTCTTCATACCTCATTCAGGAATCCATAGCTTGGCATTTGTTTTACTCTAAGCTGAAATATTTGACAATTCAGAACGTCTACATGTATGCAACCACGCCTGAAATTTTCAATTTTTTAACATGAAGTATGTGTAAGTAATGGCCAACAGAACTTAACAAAGTTAAAAAAATGAATTTTTCCCTGATCAAGACCCTGTTTTTTAAGGGCCAATATCTCAGAAAGTAAAGTAGATACAAGGTTAATATTTTGCACAATTGCTGATGGGTATGATGGCATTAGGCACCTAAAGTTTGAAGAAAATCCAAGAGGGTCAGGCGGAATGCATTTGTTGATTTCACACGGAATGGCCCACCTGTTTTGGTGACTTGTGTTTCTGACACATTTTCTGAGACACCGTTTTATTAAGCCTGGCAAGTCAGCTGAGATTTCTGTTAGCAACAGTAATGGAATAGGCCTATAATTCTCACTATAACTAGCGCAGCTTGTCAAAATTTGTGGATAGCTCAGTTGATGGAATGCCTCCCAGTTTGTTTTACATGATACCATTACATTATCCATGATTGCTGATGAAACATTTCTGTAAATCTATTTAGACAACTGTTCTTTTCATTTAGAAGTAGTGAGTAGACCCTACATTTTGCTGGATATCTCCATCTTCATATTTCATCATCATCTCCAGTTTATTAACAGAACCGGGGATGAGATAGCTACAGTGTACGCACACCTCAACACAACCTCAGCTTAGAAGGAATGTGGCGACCCGCATTTTCCCACCTAGTTGACCCTTTTACAGCTTCTACTCCACAGGGCGCTTTTTACGGACCATAAAACAAAGCCTTTAACAGAGGTTTTGTAAGTCGGCTAACACATAGGCGTGTGTATTTATGATGAGGCATTCTGGAATTTTTACTTGACTGTGGTCTCTCTCTCTCTCTCTCTCTCTCTCTCTCTCTCTCTCTCTCTCTCTCTCTCAGGCTTTCTGATTGTCTCATCACCGAGAAGGGTTTTGTTTGTCTGGCTTCAGCTCTGACGTCAAACCCCTCCCATCTAAAAGAGTTGGATCTTAGGTACAATCATCCTGGAGAATACGGACTGAAACTGTTATCGGCTCGACTGGAGGATCCTGTCTGTAAACTGGAGATACTTAGGTATGTTCATAAAGAATCCCTAGTGTCTATTTGCAATGTTGTAATAGTTTTTTTGCTGTTTAGCTGTTAAATTGATTTATATGTTTATTCTTTGATGCTGCATCCATGTGAGCAGACAGACAAACAGGGCCAGGGAGATGTATCCTTGTGTGATTGAAAGCAAAATAATATATAAAGGTCTAAATATAAAGGTGACACACAAACAAAACAACACAAAAACAACCATTTACTTTTTTTCCCCAGAACTGACTCTGATTCATTGGAGAGGGAACGGCCACGTTTGCTGAGATGTAAGTTTGAGATGAGAGTGTGTGTGTGTGTGTGTGTGTGTGTGTGTGTGTGTGTGTGTGTGTGTGTGTGTGTGTGTGTGTGTGTGTATTGTGGTGCCAGGGCACGACATGAGAATGACTCTCTGACGAAAAGACACAGTGGTGTTAAAATATTAGTCAGTTTTGCACTAATAAAGACTGCAAGTTTCATCAGTTTCTCATTTAAAAAAAACTTTTGGTTCAAATGAGAAGCACCTGATGTTGTAAGTGTGTATCTACCATATCTCTGTGTTCATGTGTGTTCATGTGTTATCGTGGGTATGCAGAAATTGCTTTCTGTGTGTGTGTAATACGATTGCATAAAATCCCACAAAATCAAGGGTTTATTGGCAACTTTTGCATCTACTGTATATCTCAAAATAGATAAAAAAATGAAAAATATTTTGACGTTATTGGTGATTCCAACTAATTACACCCGTTCTGCCAATGGCAGCTTCTCTCATTTATGACCCGTGCTGTCTTCATTGATGTTGCGTGTCTGTGCCAATACCAGCTCACATGACAGCACAAACATCCCTGCTCTTCTCGAGTGGGTGCGGGGACAAACTGTTTTGCATTCTAGACAAACTATGTACATTATTCCATAACTTCGAAGAAGTTAGAAGTGTTCAATGGAAAGCTTTGAAATTGAGGCAGATGAACCATCTTAAGACATGACTTTCTGATGCATGACAACCTGTTAGTGTGCCATGTAAAAGCAAAGGATTTTTACCCAGTACAGCCAAGACTCTTAGAAGCTCTGGGAGGCTCCTGTATTTAGGCTACATAGCTGCTGCTGGACGCCTGCCAGTGATGTAAAATCTCCGGTTTCATTCGCAGATGCAAACACAACAAGTAGGATCGGCATGAGTGAGAGTGAGACTGGGGGAATGAGAGAGACAGAGGGAGAGAGAAAATTAGATCTTATCCAGACACCTTCAAATAAAGTGTTTATCAAAAAATGATAATTAAATACCACAACAAAAATCAAGATTTTTGATTGCAAAATCCTCCCCTCCGAAATCCCAAAATCCTGAGGGAAGCCTGCGGCTTCGTGCATACGGCGAACAACACACAGTGAAGATATTCTTCCAATAACATCACTCCCACTCGTGTGATATTCTTAATTCTTCCCTGTAGCACCCAAGCATAGAAATAATCATTGAAAAAAATCATTTTGGCTTATGTTGCATCTTTTGGGTAGCCTGACATAGCCCGACCATAATACTGCTGTTCATCCGTATTCATGGTCTGGAGGTTCTTTAACATGACGCGATTATACTGCGGAGGGGAGGGCATTCACTTCTGGTTTGAAACAATTGGACAGCTCGTCTAATCAGCTTCGTTTATTGGCCGGTAGACTCTCTACCGATGTAAACACGCCCCAGAGGACCGTTCCCAGACCATGGATACGGATGAACATTCGTATTATGGGCGGGCTAAGTCAGGCTATCTTTTGGGGTGGGAGCAAACCAATATCAGTGGAATTTTTGAAATCTGGCCAAATTTGACCATTTTAGGCAGTGTCGCATATTTGCAACTGTGGACTTTCCGGATTAATTTTGTTCACAAAATCAAGTCATTTTCAGCAGATCTTTTGGTAGAAAAGTATAGTGAAAGCTCACCAGGAACTGCTAGTACTACAATACAATTTACAGAAGAGACCTTTATTGAACATTCTGAATACAAGTTGCTGAATGCAAACATCTCAAACAGATTTCACTGGGATCTTTGTTGTGAAAAAGTGAAGCACATATGAAATGCAACAAAAGTAATGTAAATAAAAAAAATGAAATAATGTAGTGTAAATAAAAAATGTGCACATGAAGCAAATAAAAAATGCAAAAAAGAGAAAGAAATAGAGACCTGACCTTCCATTACCGCTGTGAAAGGTGGACAAATAGTACACCAAATGAGACCATAACAAACTAGAACTGATGACTGCAAAGCGAAAGACTGTCAGACAGCTGTAATCCAAAGAAGTGTAATTCACTGACCCAAGAAAGTCACTGCAGTGACAACTGTATTGACGAGACACACACCGAGTACTGCTCAGTTAGAACTTTACTTGAAGACTGCATCGAGGTACATAACTTTCCTCTACCAGGTTATGGCCTGAACACCACACTGCCAACTAGTGGTGAAACACATTTCACATCACATATCAATACATCTCCCTTTTTTTCAATAAAGGCAATCTTGTCCAAACCATGAACTTAAACCGTTGGTTCTTACAAATTAAATCCATTGTTTCTGTTAACATCATTTTTGTGTCAACTGCTGTAAATACATTTCAGTCAAGGTTACAATTCAACAAAACAAACTTTCTTTTCTTTAACAGTTTGCAACCTTTTTACACTCTTTCACCTTTGACCTTTTAAAGCTTACATTTCCTCTATCAATCTCTTAGGTCTCACAATTTGTCTTTTTGAACCCCGACCTTGTGTTACATCCGTTTGTTCGTCTTGGTCTGTTACCAGATTGTTCTGATTGTCTACCATTTCTGTTTGTCCTGTCTGGTTTGGAATTGTGATGTCATTTGTGTCACTGTCCATGACCCTGATGTCCTTCTGAGGCACTTTCAGTAGGTGACGTCTGTTTCGCCTCATTGTTCTCCCATGCTCTGTGATGACTTCATATGATCTGGGTGTTGTCTCTTTGACCACCTTAGCCAGCGGTCCCCATTGCCCATCACATCTTACCCGCACTATGTCCTCCTGTGCGAGTGGTCTCAGAGGCTTAGCGGTTCTGTTATACAGTTCAATTTGCCTCTCATTTTGCCTCACATCATTCCGTTCCATCTGATGCAATACAGACGGAAGTCTGGTTCTGAGCTTACGGTTCATGAGCATTTCTGCTGGTGAAAGTCCATTCTCCAGTGGTGATGCTCTGTAGTTCAGAATAGCCAGATAAGGGTCTTCTGCATTGTCTGCAGCTTTTTTCAAGATTCTCTTCACAATTTGCACTCCTTTCTCTGCTAAACCGTTCGACTGTGGGAACAGAGGGCTTGAAGTTATATGTCTGAATCCATATGCCTCTGCAAAGTCTTTAAAGCATTGACTTGTGAATTGCGGTCCATTATCGCTTATGACAGTCATTGGAATTCCATGGCGTGCGAACATGGCTTTAGTGTGTGCAACAACCCTTTCTGCTGTTGTGTCAATCAGTCCTGCAAATTCAGGGTAGTTAGAATGATAGTCCATAACTAACAAGTAGTCCTTGCCTTTTAGCTGAAATAAGTCCATTCCAACTTTTCTCCACGGTTCCTGAGGCTTTTCGTGTGGCCTCATTGGCTCCTTTGGTTGTTGGTATCTGTGACGCTGACAAGTCTCACAGCGCTGCACATATGCCTCAATGTCCTTGTGCATGCTTGGCCAATATAACACATCACGTGCACGTCTTTTGCATTTTTCTATGCCTAAATGTCCTTCGTGCGCTAATTTGACCATTTGTGATCTCATGGATGTAGGTATGACAATTTTAGTTCCCTTTAACAGAACTCCATCTAACACAGACAGTTCCCCTTTAAAGTGTTGATATGGCTTATCCAGCTTTACCTGACCTGGTAAGTGTATCTGTGCCATTACTCTCCTCAACTTTTCATCCTTCTGTGTTTCTTTCACTAACTCTGTCCATTTTGCATCTGACACTGGCATTTGAACTCTAACAGAGTCTACATGGATCTGCACAGCTTCTTCTGTTGTGCTTTTGGTGTGGCTTAAGCTAGCCCTACTAAGTGCATCGGCTACAACTAGGTGTTTGCCAGGCTTAAACTCAAATGTCAAGTCATATTTCTGAAGTCTTAACATTAGACGCTGGATGCGTGGTGGTGCATCACCTAGTGGTTTCTGTGAGATAGCTATCAGTGGCTTATGATCAGTTTCTAGTATGACTGATCTTCCATAAACATATTCATGAAACTTTTCACAGCCAAAGACTGCCCCTAGTGTCTCCTTCTCAATCTGTGCGTAATTTCTTTCTGCACTAGTCATGGTGCGAGATGCATACGCTACTGGATACCATTCTGTGTCGTGCTTCTGAAGCAGCACAGCTCCTAAGCCTGCTTTAGATGCATCAGTGGACACCTTTAACGGCTTGTCCTGATCATAGAATTTCAAAACTGGCTCCTGAGTTAAACTGTTTCTCAGCCACTCCCATTCTCTAGCATGTTCTGCCATCCATTGCCACATTATGTTAGTCTCCAATAAGCTTCTCAAAGCTCTTGTGTTTGCTGATAAATTAGGAATAAATTTCCCCAAGTAATTAACTAGCCCTAAGGCTCTCTGTAGGTCATTTTTGTCCTGCGGTACTGGCAGTTCTGCTATAGCACGAATCTTTTCCGGATCCGGCTGAACTCCTGCACCTGACAATTTCTCGCCCAGGTAAGTGATCTCTTGCACCCCAAATTGGCATTTACTTTTGTTTAGTTTCAAACCTGATCTTAGCGCCTGAGTAAGAACTTTGTCTACTCTTTCATCATGTTCTGCTTTTGTTTTTCCCCAGACTACCACGTCATCAATAAAGACTCCTACCCCTTCTATTCCATCAAAGAGCTGCTGTACAGTCCTATGAAACACTTCAGGGGCTGAGCTAATTCCGAACGGCAATCTTAAAAAGCAATGCCTCCCAAATGGTGTATTAAACGTGCATAGTTTAGAGCTTTGCTCATCAAGCACAATTTGGTAAAACCCAGATGAAGCATCTAATTTAGTAAAATAGCATGCTCCACTCATCGTGCTGGTTATGTCTGACTTAGTTGGTAGCCTGTAGTGCTCTCGCTGAATAGCTTTATTTAGATCTTTAGGATCTATGCACAGTCTCAAATCTCCATTAGGTTTCTCTACGATAACCAAGGAGTTCACCCATTCAGTGGGCTCTTCAATTTTCCTAACGACTCCCTCTGCTATCAATGAGTCTAATTTTTCCTTCAGTCTATTTTTAAGTGCAACTGGCACTGTTCTTGCTGGATGTATAACTGGCTCAGCATTATCCTTAAGCCTTATTTTATGTTTGCCTGGTAGGCGGCCTATGCCCTTGAACACCTCTTTGTATTCTTTCACCCAGTCTTTGTCTTTACCCCTACTTATAGTAGTGTCTGTGTTCTCACTTTGCCCTTTTGCTGCCACTTTCTCTGTGTCTATGACATGAACCCTCTTTATCAGACCTAGCTGATCACAGGTTTTCAACCCCAAAATTGCTTGCCTATTGCCCTCAACAAGCACAAACAAAGCATTCACTTTCTGGCCTTTGCTAGACAGTGTAACTCTACACACACCCTTTGTAGGTATTGGCTTATCATCATATGTTCTCAGATTAATCTTTTTATCTCTTACTTTTGGTTTGTTTACCAGTCTGTTAAAGTCTTTCATTGGCAGGATGTTTACCTGCGCCCCTGTGTCCAACTTCAGTGAAATGTCCGTGCCATTCACGTTCAAGCATGCAATCCATTCATCCCTTGAAACACTCTGCTCTCCCTCGATTGCGTCCACGAAGAGCGGCTTTCCGTCGTCCTCTTCGCCGTCGCTCTCCTTTTCCACAAGCTGCACCTTTTTCTTTGAGAAACAGCAGTTGGCGAAGTGGTTCTTTCCTCCACATTTTCGGCATTCCTTCCCGAAGGCTGGACACTGTTTCGGCGCGTGACTCATTCCGCATCTCCCGCAGTTCGCGCTCTCTTGTTTCGGCCTTGCATCTTTTGATTTTGAGTTCGTTGTTACTTTCGGTTTCGTCCGCTGTACGGCGTGGACCTCAACGGTTTCATTTTCCTTGCTAAAAGTCTTTATTTGCGCATTTGCGCTCTCTGACGCTTGGCATATTTTAATTGCCTTTTCAAGCGTCAAGTCTGTCTCTTTCAATAAATGCATTCTCACTTTATTGTCTTGGACTCCAATAACGATTTGGTCCCTTATCAACGAGTCACTCAATGTTCCGAAGTTACATGACTGACTTTTCAAACGTAGGTCTGTGACATACTGTTCAATTGATTCAGCCTCTTTCTGAAGCCTGTTCCTGAACACATACCTTTCATAGGTTTCATTCTTTCTCGGTGTGCAGTACTGTTCGAATTTAGCCATAACTGCGTCGTACTTATCTTTCTGTTCTTCTGTGAAGACAAATGTGTTGTACACATCCAGTGCGCCGCGCCTTGCTACCGTTAGCAGTAGTGCTATCTTCCTCTTATCGTCCCCTTGAAGACCGATAGCAAGCATATAAAGCTCAAAACTTTGTTTAAACGCTTTCCAGTTCTCGTTGACATTACCGGTCAACTTTAACTCGTCTGGCTGACGGATGAAGTTCATCTTTATAGTCGGTTCGAGATATTTTCTCCTGGTACCATGTATTGACGAGACACACACACCGAGTACTGCTCAGTTAGAACTTTACTTGAAGACTGCATCGAGGTACATAACTTTCCTCTACCAGGTTATGGCCTGAACACCACACTGCCAACTAGTGGTGAAACACATTTCACATCACATATCAATACAACAACTGTCAGCACATATAAAGCCCATAAAATGTAATGTAAAAAAAATCAATTGAATGTAAATAAGGTAATGTAAATAAAAATATCAAATATGAATAAAAATATGTAAATAAATAATGTAAATAAATAATTTTGCATAAATAAATTCTGTAAATAAAAAATGAAAGTGTGAATTACATAAAAAATGCAAAAAACAGTGTAAACATGTTCAGGCTTGCAGTAACACAATGAACTAGTCTCTGAAATGGTGTGACCCTTCACATTAGCGGTCCAAAGAACTGTCTTATTCTACGTTCTTTACATGGTAGGTCTTGTAGCAGTTACGCTTCTCATTGAAACATAATCGGACATCACACTTTTCGCAAGCTGTGTCAGTGTACCCATCCTTGCAAACGGTGCATCTGCCACGCTTCTGCAGTTTGGTCGGCAGGTGTCCAACACCATCATAGCGGACATCTTGTGGTGGATCAAGCCTTTGAATCCTCGGTGTATACACCCTGACAACTTCTCCGCTTGGCCTTCCTCTCTGCCGGACAGCATTCACCATGATCAAAGAACTGGCCAAATCAGCTTGGAATTTCCGATGCGTCAGAATTTCCTTCTTGGGGACATCAAGGGCAATGCTGTGCTTGCGATACAGCAGCCATGCCTGTATGACAGCAATGGTGATGGTGTGCCAAAAGAGACGTACCATCGCCTGGACTTCAGTGGGAATCTGTACTTTGAAATCAGACTGTCCAAGAAGTCCACACCACCCATCAGACTGTTGTACACTTTCACAACATGTGGTCGAGGGACAACAGTGTATTCCTTCTTTGACTTGACCCAGCGACGGACATTCTCAAAAGGCTCTGGACCAACATACGAGGAAGCCAGTAGTACAGCGCGGTTGTCATACCACCTGACAGCGCTCACCCCATGTGTGGTTTCAACCCGGTAGTCAAAGCTTCCTCTGCCATCCTTCTTGAGTTCCTTTTCTTCTTTCAACTGGCAATTCTTGAGTCTGTTCTCACGGGCGGTCCCAAGGTACAGGATTCCTCGTTCTTTCAGAGCTAGGATGAGTGGCATACTGGTGAAGAAATTATCTGCAGTAGCTTTGTAGTTCTTCCCTGCTGGAAGTGTTTCACACAGGCGAAGAACTACATCGCCAGAGAAGACCGAGGCCTGCACTAGCCACATTACCACCACTACCCTGATAGACCTCAAAATCGTACAGTTGACCAGAAATACCACAGCGGCACCATATCTTGAAGCCCCATTTGTGCGGTTTATTTCGGAGATACTGTCTGATGTTGCTGAACTTTCCCTTGAAGGCAACCATCTGTTCGTCAATTGATTGTGCTCCTCAGGTACAAGCTTCAGACAATTTCCACGGAACATCTTGAACCACGGCTTGATTTTCCACAATTTGTCACTCTTCTCCTGTTCAGTCACAATCATGTTGTCAACGAAGTGGACACTAGGTAGGATGCTTTGAAACCTATTGCGGCTCATGACATCAGCAACTGGTGCATATCTTGTGTCGATTTCCCAGTACATTTTGGTTCCAGGCATGCGTACCAAGCCCATCTTGAGAAACATTCCAATGACCTGTTCCATCTCCTTTTTGTTAGTGTTCAGATCCTTTCCATTTTTTTGCACTGAGTAAATATTTGTCATATTGACCAGCAACTCAATCATGTCATCATCTATGAACTTCCTGAAATATTCCAGAGGTGTATCAACCTGCAATGGATCTTCCATTGCATCTCCAGTAAATTCAGAATCTGGGGCATCATACTGACATTTCCTCCAAGTGTACTGTTTTGGAGCCCCCCTTGCAGTTGCTGGAGCCCTTTTTTTCTGTTTGGCCGGCAACACATTGGCTTGAGGGGTGTCGTCCTCATCCTCATCAGTGGCGTCATCACCTTGTTCGTTATCAATTTCCGACTCATCCTGCATGGTGCCGGGCTGGTAATCCTCATCATCATTATCATCACTGTCATCAGCAAGAGCTTCTACTTCACTGTCATCACCATTACCAAGAAACTGGAGAACATCTTCAACGCTGAATTTCTTTCTTGACGATGCCATCGTGGCTGAAAAAAAAGGCAAATTATGAGATGTACTACTATATATTTGAAATAAACAACAAGTCTAGGCCTCACTTACTATTCTAACTAATAAAATAAATGTTACAATCAACAGCAACTGCTAAGCAAACATGTAGCGCCAACAATTGTGCTTCAGATAGGCCCAAAATCAATCAAAATATCAATCAAATGAATATTTTATACATTTGTATTTATTATTATGATTTATTCTTCTAAATGATGAATTATAAGTGGAATCTTCTGCACAAACCTGTATACACAGGTCATTTTGTGCTACAGTATGCACTACATAATTGTATGACTGAAAGGACACAATTGCATATTGTAATTGTGCTTTATTTGGGCCCAAAATCAATCAAAGAAATCAAAATGCTTGGATTTATTCTTCTAAATTATGAATGATAAGCAGAATCTTCAGCTCAAACTTATTTTATGCAGCATGTACCGCATGCACAATCACAATAACTGTATACATGAAAGGCCAGAGTTGCACCTTTGCAACAGTATTCAAAACATCGTCCTAACAAAAATGTTGTTTTGGTAAAATTAAAACAACTATAATGGATGATGTCTGGAGATGTTGTTTTAGCTAGATATATTCACTTTTACTTGGTTTCTTACCTTGAAGTATGTTATTTGGGTGTCTCAAATGGCGAGAGAGGGTGAGCACATGCTTGACATAAAGGAAGCCATGTTGGAATCTGTAGTTACAACATCAGGTGACAGATAGAAACACTTCCTTTGCGTATTCGCAACTATGGGGTACACAGTTAACTCATTGACTGCCAGCCGTTTTCAGAATAGAGAGCTCCATACTGCCAGAGGTTTTGAATAATTTTGACTGTTTTTTAAAGAGCCACAGAATATTATGTGTTATGTAAGGGATAACGGCCGCCGAGGTGTCCCGATATCAGACGAATAATGGACGACACGAAGGCAAAGAACAGCCCGACGGCGAAGCCGAGGGGCTGTTTGCCTACGCGAAGTCCATTATTTGTCTGATATCGGGACACCCTCGAAGGCCGTTATCCCGCTTATCACCCGGTTGCAACTAAAACGTATAGATGGTAAGCAAGTGTTTAAAACATAAAAGAAACACGTGGCTCCGTTTAGAAAGAAGTTATCCTGTTCGGTTGGGGTACTATTTTCATATGAAAGAAGATCCGCAAGGCTGCATTCTAAAGAGCATTGATATAGAACGCTGGTGAAACTTTTTAACCCAACAATGCCTCAGGTGTCCTGTTATCTAGAAATAACGGACACCCTGACAGCCAATCAGAAAACAGTATTCCATTCCACCGGGTGATAAGACTACATAAACGATGAAACTACCACAAGAAAGATCAGACTCTCTTCTTTCACCAGAAAAAAAAGTTCGTTTCTACCCCTTTCCATTGCTTAGAAATCAGCAGGCG
>JAODXP020005428.1:0-20000 GCA_027497455.2 Sardinella longiceps | reverse complement strand
ATCTTCATAGCCTTTGTTACTGTTCCTTTATTTTAAATTAACTAATAGCGAACTTGCGAAGAGATCTGGCAGGTAGCCTACCCACATTGATTGAGCGCGCGTGACATCATCTGCAGCTTACCACTGCACTCGCAACGCAAAATAATACAGTAGGCTAAGTCCACAGAAGTTTAGTAATTTAAGGAGTTAGGACGGATGTAAGTTAAACAATTTGAAAAATTCATAGCGTCATTTGGATGGCGGCTCAAAAATTTACTACCTCGTCATATGACTCTTCTTACTTTTTACTACTTTTTACTGGCCTTAATTTGACCTGATTTCATTTACTACCTTTTACAACTTTTTACAAACCCGCGGACACCCTGTGAGAGGAACAGAAAGGTGACATTTGTGAAGAAGGAGCAGCCGTATCCTGACCACCCAGAGAGATTTGACTACTGCTATCAGGTGTTGTGTAGAGATGGTCTGTCTGGACGCTGCTACTGGGAGGCTGAGTGGAGTGGGTTGTTTGGGCCTGAAATAGCTGTGGCCTATAAAAGCATCAAGAGGAAAGGGAGCAGTGGTGATGTCAGAATGGGAAAGAATACCAAGTCCTGGAGTCTGGTCTGCTCTCCTAACAGTTACTCTGCCTGGCACAATAATGAAGACACTGACATACCTGCCCCCTCCACCCGCTCCAGAAGAGTAGGAGTTTACCTGGACTGGCCGGCTGGCACTCTGTCCTTCTACAGCGTCATCTCTGACACACTCACACACCTGCACACGTTCCACTCCACATTCACTGAGCCCCTCTATCCAGGGTTTAGGCTGGAATGGTATTACTCCTCAGTGTCCCTGTGCCAGATCACATGAGCTCCTCCTTCAACAGGTACATCACATCCTCTAGTCATCTCATACAGTTTTCATTTGTGTGTGTGCCTCGTTTATCTCTCTATCTCTCTACCCCCCTTTCATTCTTCCTGTCTCATCATCCTGTTTCTCCTCTCTATCTTTTCTTTCTTGTGCTCTCTCTCTCTGCTCTTCTCCCTCTTCCTGTTTCTTTCCCCCTCTCCTCTTTTATCTTTCTGACTCTTCTCTTACTCCTCCCATTTTCCCTCTCTCTCCCTCCTTCCTTTTTTTGTTTCCCCTCATTCTATTGTTGTTTGTTGTTTTTTATTCCTCCTTCTCACTCTCTCCTCCTGTTTCTGTTACTTCTCTAATTCTATTCCCTCTCTCGGTAAATGCTCCCTCCCTCTCTTTATTTTTCCTTTTCCATCCGTTCTTTCTTCCCCCTCATCACTTTCCTTCTCCTGTTTCTCTCCTCCATTCTGTCTTTCATTTCTCTCTTTTTATTTTTTCCTCTCCTCCTCCTCTGTCTCATTTCATCTTCATCTCTTCTCTTCTTCATTTTGTCTCTCCTCTCCCTCCTCCCACTCTTCCTTTCTCTGTGTTACTCTGTCTGTATGCCAATGGCTTCATGAAGGAGTCTGACCCCTCATCCTCTCGCCCTGCTAGAGGGGGTTGCCTGGACACTGCTACTGGGTGAACTGGACTCAGTTATTTTTCTCTACTGTACATTACTGATTTGTTCATTCTTAAATCTATTGCGTAATGTTTCATTCATATCACTTCCCAAATGATCTGCACTTATCACTATAAAACGTAGTTGAAAGTGAGACACTTCATGTCCTGATGTGGGGAGCTGAACAAGATCACACACACACACACACACACACACACACACACACACGTAATAATAATGTGCTTTGGAATACTCATTGATTGTTACTTTGTACATTTTTATACTGTGTTTTTTTCTTTATAAGGTTATTTTCTTATTTTTTTAAATGATAAATGTTTATGATCCACCTCTTATGGGACTATTCAAAACATTCCACTGGTTTTCACTGAAAATTAGAAAAGAGAAAGTTTATTATATCAGCTGTTTGTTTAGAGTTTTAACCAAAAGTGTTCAGTTGGACACAATCCTTTAATTAAGCAACAATGATGTCTTCAGCTCTGTCTGTATTCTGCTAATGCTTTAGTCTGTAAGAGTGTGTGTGTGTGTGTGTGTGTGTGTGTGTGAAACGTGATCATGTTCCTGGTATAACATCTCTGAATAAAATGTTTTTAATCTTTAATGTGATGGTTGTGTCTTCACTGTGTGAGTGAGAGGAGTTAATAAAGGTCCATCTCTGTCTGAGTACCAGATCAACTTGAACTCCCAACCCATTGCATCAGTAGTAGTGACTACAGTCTCACAAGCCAGCAGGATTATTTCCTTTGGTGTGACGTAGGAAATCCAAGCTGTGTGCAGAGTTCATGTGTATCCAAAGCGACTTACAAAAGAGGGATAACAATCAAGCTGCAACACATGTAAATGCCTACTGGAAGTGCCATTTGCTAATAGTGCAAGAGTTGAGAAGTGCTTGATCAGTGGATTCCAGGTAGTTGAAGGAACTAGGACAAGAGATACTCTTGAAAGAGCTGGGTCTTCACGAGTTCCTTGAAAGTAGAAAGAGTGCCTGTTGTTCTAATAGTCTTGGGAAGACTATTCCACCAGTTAGGAACAATGGATGACTATAGATTGACCTGTGCGGTGTTTTTGGTCGTTCTAAACAGCGATCCTTGGTTGAGCGGAGTGATTGGAGGTTAGCATATGGTTTGATGATGGCGTTCAGGTACAATGGAGCAGTTCCATCCAGTACTCACGTAAGTCAACATTAGTGACTTGAATTTAATGCGAGCAGCCAGGGGCAGCCAGTGGAGCTCCATGAACAGTGGCGAGACATGTGCTGTCTTTGTGCTCTCCATGTGCTCTATTTTCCCTATGCCCAATAGCGCTGATGTTTGAGGTTAGCTTTTAGAGCCCTATTTAGTTAGTGTTTGTCACTTAATGAGCTGAAACAACAGGGGTGTGGAAGTGTAACAGGCCTACTGTATGAAATCATGAAAAGTGAACCCATGAAAACTGGGTCTGTTTAGTTTTGAGTGAGTGATCTTAATTTGGAGCTGATACCAAAACAAATTCTCTGATATAAAGGATACCTCAAACTGTGTTTAAAAGTTGGCTAGTGTTGGCTAGTGCTAGTACTGTAATTGCTAGTAAGAGGGCAATTAATGTCATTAATAACAAAGAGGCCAAATATACTTCTCCCTTGATCATTAATGTTCTTTCTGTTCATCATCATATCAACATTTTTTGTTCGAATGTCAAGCAAGCCAATAAAATAGTGTTCCTCTTATGTAAATAGGTGTTTTTTTAAGGCACTATATGGTGAATAGGGTAAAATTTTAACTTGCAGGTATAAACATGAAACTTCACTAGTTGATTACTCAGACAAATAGGGGGGAAAGCGTTTTGCAAGTTTTCGGTAATTTTGTTTAAATATGTTAACTAGCTCAAATGTAGCCTAATGTAAACTGATTTATTATTTAGTCATTTGGATTCTGTTTTGGTGGTGATTGGCAATCAGGAACACCATACAGTATAATGTGTGACTGTCACATGCATGGGTCTGCTCTGTCTCTGTCTGAGTGTTTGTAGTGTGTGTGTGTGTGTGTGTGTGTGTGTGTGTGAGTGTATGTGTGTGTGTGTGTGTGTCTTAATCAAGCTACAAGTCAGAGTATGAATCAAGCTACATGTTAGAGTAGAGTTGATCTCAAGGCTAAAAGATGGACTTTGGAAGATCTGATATCACAAGGTAATTAAGAGTCCAGGATCAATGTCAAACTTGTTTGTCCTGGATCAATGTACTCTAACCCTAACCCTAAGCCTACTCTAACTGCTCAATGGTGTTTTTTTTACCCCCAACGGCATCTTCCAGGCAGCACAGCCTAAGAGGCACTACCCTTACCCTATTCCTAACCCTAACCCCCTCAACCCTCATCCTAATCCTGAACTGAGTGGAATAGTGCCTTGAAGGCAGCGCTGCCTGGAAGGCACCGTTGAGGGCAAAACATACCAAAGACCACCCTAACTTTACTCCTAACCCTAACTAATTGATCCAGGGCTACAAGTTTGACATTGATCCTGGACTCTTAATTACTTGGTGATATCAGATCTTCCATGGAGCTTATGATTGAAGTTATCTGAGCTATAAAACTTTCCTACATTCAGGAACACAAAGTTCCCAGGAAGACTAGCGATATGCAATTGCATTAGCTAATGGGGCTCCTTAAATAAAATACAAATACAAAATACTGTGATACAGGTATCAACCAGTAAATGTGGACTGACTTTGGAAGTCTCAAGGTAAGTGCATTAATTTCATTTTTTTTTTTTTTTTTTATGAAATAGAACTGGATATCATTGTTTCAGGATTGAAATTAAGATTAAGATAGGCTACCGGTAAATGGTTTTACGTTCTGTATGTAGAAAACAAATCCTCTGAATAAAATGTATGTGGTGTGTAGAGAACATTGTAGGGCAGGCTATGGGTTTTTACTAGTGCAGGCAAAATTAACTGATTAATCGCGTGATTAATCCAAAAATATTAACTCAGATTAATCCTGATGGAAATGGTTCCAAATTCATGACATGTACTATGTTCAATTTCAGATAGAAAAAGGCTTGGCTATGAAGTCAAACTATACAAAGATCATGGCCTAGCTCCTGACCGTCCAACATGTTTGGGGAATCCTTGGGGGTAGTGGACAGGTGTGAATTGCCCCATTTGAGACAAAAGGCAACTATTTAGTACCCGGGCCTTTACAGGGCAAAATAAGGATCCAACATACCCTAGCATCCAAATTCTTACTGGAGTAATGACTTGCGATTAAAAGTTACTAATCACGATTAATCATTGAAAAATTATGTGATTAATCAGATTAATTCTTTTAATCATTTGACAGCACTAGTTTTTACCCAATCGGAATTCCTGATAAGAGTCAGGGAGATTAGTATTACTACTAGTGGTCGACAGTCTGACTAAGGTCGGACTTAATGCATTAAGACTTAACGAGTTACTGAGCTGCACTGGAACACAGGTCTCCATTGTAAAGTTATACTGCATCAGCAGCAACAGAAACAGCTGATGTCAGATGTAGGTCCACATATGTATGCATTACTCATCAACATAGTGCGAGATTTTTAGTGTAAGACTTTGTGTTACCTACTGTCCTATACTGTGCTGAGGTTAGTGTTATGTTTATCGTAATTTTGCTTAGGGCACCCAATACTTAGCCCGGCAGCGCCATCCTGCGTACTTACGTTAAAATTAATTTTACCTCCGTATGAGTCTGGAATATAGCGCCTACCTCGGTTCAGCTCACGGCTTAGCCAATCAACACACAGTTTAGAGCGATGTCTCTTAACTTGCCTGAACACGTTTGTTATTCTCCCCCTACTTTCGAATTACTTTCACAAAATTGGTACATGACATTAACATTCATGATCTTGAGGACTTATTGCCGCTACGATGTCAAAATAAATTGGAATTAGCTAGCGATCTGTTACTGCTGAATGCGGAAGTGAGAGCCAGGTGAGAGGATACGTCATATCCAAACGGAAACATGTTTCCATTGCATTGTTCCAGACTTTGACGGGCGGGTGATTGCGTTGTCTTTCAAACTGCCTCTCCACGTAATAGGCTAGCGTTCCGGCCAGTGGTACCAGCTGGTATATCAAACTTTTCCCGTAGCCCGTCGGTAACACGGCAAAGACATCTTTTTCAGAATGAAAAACTTCAGTGCACTTTCTTGTTTCACTTTCAAAGAAAATGACAAGTGCAATTCGTCCAAAACTAAAGCCAAAGACGATTCCGCTCTGGTTTGAGCAGGGCTGTCGTCATTGTACAAAGCCCGCCTTACGATTTCCTGTACACATACCGGGCTGTGATTGGTTATCCACCGTCAGAGGAAGGCTACAACGGGTTTCTATCAGTGGCCTCTGGACGTATCCTCTGTGTAAATTCAAATTTGCTACCGCTAGGGGTACGTCTAGAGTCTAGGCTACCCAATACTAGCAACGGCCCTGCATGTTGGCATGAATGTTCTAGAACACGGTATTCGGATTCGGACAAATATCTGACAGTGGACTCGGTATTTGGCAGAATCCCATAAATCTGGATCACATTTCCATCACCGAGAAGTAAACAAATTTCCTTACTTTTTGTTGTCAGTGAGGTCCCCCTCCACTGTGAAGCGCTTTGGGTGTCTAGAAAGGCACTATAGAAATCCAATGTGTTGTTGTTGTTGTTGTTGTTGTCTGTCTGTCTGTCTGTCTGTCTGTGTCACGTCCTGACCAGTGGCTTACACCCCTCAGATTCTACTTGTGTTGTGTGCATTCTAGTTGATCATCATGGCCCAGTCTCTGGAGTTGCTCTTCAAAACTCTGGATGAGTTGGAGAAAGCAGAGCTGAAGCAGTTCAGGATGTATCTGTCTAAGAGTACCCTAGAGGGGTTTCAGCCCTATCATGAATTCATGCATGATTTCATTCATGATTCATTCGTGATTCATGCATTACTTCACCTCTGAATATCTAATGACACATCAGGTATTAGCATGAATTCATTGTTTATCATTAATAACCTCCTGCTGAAATAGCAGATGATCTTAAGCATTAATTAATCTGGGTACATCATCATGAGTCATGACTAATTACACATGATCATGATGTTTTTGTTCAAAAGAATTTGATATAATTTAATATAATAAAAGTACCTATTTAGCCTACTTTGGCCTAGTTCCTCATATATATCCCATACGTTGACTAAATTTTACCAATTTAACCATGTCAACACTTTAGTTGAGGGGGCACAAACATGATTAATTAATCATGATCATGCTAATTAATCATGACTCATGCTAATTAATCATGACTCATGATGATGTACCCAGAGTAACTAATACCTAAGATCATGTGCTATTTCAGCAGGTCATTAATGACAAACAATGAATTCATGTTAATTCCTGATAACTCATTAGACTTTCAGAGATGAACTAATGCATGAATAATGAATTTATCATGAATGATTTCATGCATGAATTCATGATAATTCATGTACCCTTACCGTAAAGCGTTACCAAAAAATCTCCTTTGAGGCCCTGTCCAATCTCCCTCTGCTGCCCCCCTCCGCCCCCACCTAGTGGTCTGTTCCTATGCTTCAACAAAGTCCGTTGTTTAGACCAGTGGCAGAGCTAGGGCAACTCTACCAACTGAAGCCTGGATCTCACTTCAAAAGTCTTTAAAGGAATAGTCCACCTCCTTATGAATATTGGTTATTCACTACCTTACCTAGAGTTACATATGTGGGTAAGAGCATTTTGGTCGCAGTGCATGCGTTGTCCTAGGCTGGCAACCCTTATTTTACCTTTAGCTTAGCATAGACACTGGAAAGTAGAATTGCTATCTGGCAACTTTGCATCCCAGCGCCTATGCTAAGCTAAAGGTGAAAAATGGGGAAAATTGGTAATGCCATACTAGGAAAACACAAACAATGAGACAAAGATGCTTTAGCCACATATGTATTTGAGAGTAAGGAGGTGAATAACCAATTTTCATAAAGAGTAGAACTATTCCTTTAAGCTTTTAAAAAATGATTAGGCCTACAACCAGCGCCCTAACATCCTGTTTCCTTTCCTCACGCTCATGCGTGTTGCCTCACGTAACGCAGACCTAAAACTTTAATTCTTTAGCTTCCCAGTGCCGCTGGTCACTGCTAGTCTCTGTGATACACAGAGAATCAACTTTCATTATATTTACTCATGCAACTTGATTAAGTCCTGCAAAGCCCAAGAATGTATCATAGCCTAAGCGATTCTTGATTAATTCCAGTTGATGACTGCATTGTTTCTAAAAAAAATGGATCTGATTTTAAAGCATTTGGCTTACATAGCAATAATTTTAAAGTTGGTTATTGACAAGACATTTGCGCTTAGTGCACCCCCCCCCCTGAACTTTCTGTATTGATAATTGGTGGATTTTTCCTTTAACCACATCGTAATATAGCCTGGGCGAAAGCAACTGTTGACTATGTCATACAGTCTGGCCCAACGCAATTGAAATAGGTTTCCGCTTGGATATGACATATTCCCTCGCCTGGCATCACGCCTACAACTTTCGCTTTCAGCATTAACAGTATTATCGCAAGTTCTGACCTATTTTGACATCGTAGTATGTCGTAGAACATGGATGCTAATGTCATGTAGGCCTACCAATTTTGTGAATGTAATTCGGAAGTGGGGGAGAGAATAACAAACGCGTCCCTATCCTGTAGGACTACAAATTTTTGAGACATCGCTCTAGGGAAAGGCGGGAAAGGGGGTTTATTCCAGACTACGTGCGGAGATAAAATGTTTAGCGGAGGTACGTAGGATGGCATCGCCAGGCTAATCGTAATAGGCATCATCTATACATCAAGTGTGTTAATGTAAATACTGTAATTGTCTATGTATTTACTGTTCTGACTCCTGTCAGTAAGTTTGCCCCTAGTGGCGGCTGGAATTACTGCAGCTTTAATTATCAGAACCTTCCAGGGTTTGTTTGGGCAGAGTTTTACATGTGCCCCATCACAACGTGTTGTTAGCTGAGCTTGGAGCGGAACCAACAGTAAGTTTGAACTGTAAATGGTTATTTTAGTTGCTGTATTTCACTGTGATGTCTTAGTTGAGGCTCAGGACATGTAGTATAAGTTGTAAAACCGTGTAAAATGTATTTATGCTAATCGGAATGCTAATCGCTAGCATGCTAGTCTAATAGCTATGTTTAAGTTCATTGTAATGGCTTATAGTTTCATTCATGCTAAAGTTTATGTAGTGTGAATTTAGTGGCTTTATGCTGCAACTTACCTGTATGAATATAGGCTACTGTAAGAAAGATGTTTTAGTTAACAAGCTTTAGATAACAGTGTAACATTGTGTTATTACTTACCTGATTTAAAACCTGAAAAGGAAGAAAAATGTAAAAGAAAATAGCCATGTAGCCATTTTGTGGCAAGCATTTTATTTGAAATGTGACATTGTGTATATATTTCATTGTGTTACAGTTTTACAAAGAACAGAAATACTAAGTAAAAGAAGATTTCAGTAAACAGTCAACCTGGAATCAAGGCTACTGAGTCGTTTCTTGTTAGCTATCTGTCTACAATACAGCTCAAGTATTCTCAGGACAGAATAGTAAAATGTTGCCCACTCAAGGCAGTTGAACAACTGTGAACGGCACGCAAGCATTCCAAGATGAGCGGTAGTGAGCATGAGGAGCGTTTGTCTCAGCTGAAGACAAGGTCTCAAGTCTCAGCTTCACACAAGTCCTCCAAAGTGTCAAACCGAACATCCGTCAGCGCAGCTGCGACAAGGGCCAGAGCGAAGGCTGAAGCAGCTAGGATTAAAGTATCCTTTGCAGAAAAGGAGGCAGTCATGATGAAGGAAAAGGCTTCGATAGAGGCAAATCTTCATGTGTTAAAACAAGAAAAAGAGGCTACTGCAGCATCAAAAGAGGCAGCTGTATTTGAAGAAGCAGCAGCAGTGCTTGAACAAAGAGATGCAGAGTTTGCTGGTGAGCTAGAGGAGTTAGCACTTGATGATCCAATGAAACGCACCAAAGACTATGTGGAAACGCAGCCATTTGACACGCATGCTCCACAGGAGCTTCAAGATGTTAGTCCGCCACCACCAGCTATTCATCGTGAAACAGTGAATGCTCAACCGTCTAGTAAGAAGACACCAGAGTCACTCTATGAGTCCTTTATGGAGGATGATGAGCACAGATCTGTTACCGCTGGACACCATGGTCCTTCTCCTGACCAAAAGGTATTTCCACCAAAGCAAAAACATTCTTCTGTTACTCCTGAGACAAAGAGGAAATGCCCAGCAGCTAACCCTCCAGCATCTCACTCAGAGCGGCGTGACAAACAGTCATCTTCAACATCTCAGACTCATGTCTTAGCCAAGTACCTAATGAGAAAAGAGATGGTGAGCTCTGGACTCCTTGCCTTTGATGATCGCCCGGAAAATTACTGGGCATGGAAAGCCTCTTTCCTCGCAGCTATAAGAGAGCTCAACCTAACTGAACAGGAAGAACTCAACCTACTTGTCAAGTGGCTTGGGCCCGAATCATCAGCTCAAGCTATGCGCATAAGGTCAGTGCATGTGAATAATCCGAGAGCAGGTGTTTATATGCTATGGGAGCGCTTGGAGGAAACGTACGGAAGTCCAGAGGTGATTGAAAATGCTCTACTGAAAAAACTAGACACCTTCCCAGCTATCACTAACAAAGACACACACAGGCTCAGAGAGCTAGGTGACTTGTTAAAAGAGCTACAAGCTGCAAAGGCAGAAGGATTCTTGCCTGGACTCATGTATCTAGAAACAGCTAGAGGCGTGAATCCAATTGCTGAAAAACTTCCTTTCTCACTGCGAGAACGCTGGATCATGCACGGATCTAAATATAAGGAGCATTATCGTGTGCCTTTCCCACCATTCAGCTTTTTCGTTGACTTTGTATGTTCCCAAGCTAAGACCCGCAACGACCCCAGTATGCCTTTAACCTTTCCTCTACCCCCAGTCAAGGCAGGGCAGAAAGAGAACAAAAGCACTTCCAGAAGTCAGCTGTAACAGTTAAGAAAACTGATGTCACTGCCACAGTTAATACATCTCAGGATAGCACAACTGTGAAGAACAAACCGGACAAAGAATGTCCAATACATAACAAACCACACCCGCTGTCAAAATGTCGTGGGTTCAGAGGAAAACTTTATGATGATAGGAAAGCCATCTTAAAGGAGAATTCGATCTGCTTTCGATGTTGTGCCAGCACTGAGCACATGGCTAAAGATTGCAAGATCACGCTGAAATGTGCGGAGTGTGAAAGTGATAGACACACTGCAGCAATGCATCCTGGTCCAGCTCCATGGTCCTCTGGTGGGCAGGCTGTAAACTCACCTGGGAACAAGCAAAGCGGGGAGAGTGAAGATGCAGCTCCTACAGTTGCACCCCCTACAGTGACCAGCAAATGCACAGAGATATGCGGCGACGCCCCCGGCCCAGATCTTGTTCTAAAATCTGCTTGGTCAAGGTGTCCCACGCCGATCAGCCAAGTAAGTCTCACAGAGTCTACGCAGTGCTCGATGACCAGAGCAATCGCTCTTTAGTGAAATCAGACTTCTTCGACTTATTGGACATCAACAGCAGCGCATCCCCCTACACTCTCAAGACATGCTCTGGCAAAGTGGAGACTGCAGGGAGGAAGGCAAGTAACATCATTGTGGAATCGCTTGACGGCAAAACCAAGGTAACACTCCCCACCTTGCTGGAGTGTAACAGCCTGCCAGACGACCGATCAGAGATTCCAACTCCGGAGTGCACCAAATACTTTCCGCACCTTGGTCCAGTGGCTGATAAGATCCCTCCGCTTGACACCAACGCACCCATTCTGCTGCTGTTAGGTAGGGATATTTTGAGCTTGCACAAGGTCCGTGAGCAGCGTAATGGACCTCTCAACACGCCTTACGCTCAACGCTTGGACCTTGGCTGGGTCATAGTGGGGGAGCTATGCTTGGGTGGGGCTCACAAGACTGAAGAAGTCAATGCTTACAAGACGCATGTCCTCCGAAACGGACGCTCATCCTTCCTTAAGCCATGCACAAACAACATCTACATAAAGGAGAGGCCTAGAGGTCCGATCCAGTGCAGTCCTCAAACACCGTCAGACACTGAGGGGATCTTTCTAGAGACATGCAGTGATGGTCTCGGTGAAAGTGTGTTTCAGAAAACTCCCAAAGATGACGAACCAGCCATGTCAGTGGATGACCAGGAGTTTTTGAGGATAATGGATAAGGAAGTGTTTATGGACGATGAAAACCACTGGGTAGCGCTGTTACCTTTCCGCTTACCTCGTAAGCCCCTTCCAAATAATAGAGAGCAGGCCTCCCAGCGACTTCTCTCTCTTCAGCGCTCATTCAGAAGGAGACCTGACATGAAACAGCACTTCTTCGACTTCATGCAGAAAGTCATTGACAACCACCAGGCAGAGCCAGCTCCTCAACCACAGCCAGGGCAGGAGTGTTGGTATTTGCCTACCTTTGGGGTATACCATCCCCAGAAGCCTGGGAAAATAAGGGTAGTTTTCGATTCCAGTGCAGAGTACAAGGGAGTGTCATTGAATGACATGCTTCTCAGTGGACCCAACCTCAACAACACATTGATTGGCGTTCTACTTCGGTTCAGGAGGGAGCAAATTGCTGTCACCGCCGATGTAGAGCAGATGTTCTATGGGTTCAAGGTCAGAGAGGACCACCGCCATTTCCTCCGGTTTCTGTGGTACAGGGATAATGATCCGGACAAGGAGATCA
Source organism: Sardinella longiceps (assembly GCA_027497455.2). Lineage (NCBI taxonomy): Eukaryota > Metazoa > Chordata > Actinopteri > Clupeiformes > Clupeidae > Sardinella > Sardinella longiceps. Next base: position 7,730 of record JAODXP020005428.1, on the reverse strand, counting down.
TAGACTACTGGATGACCGTGCACGTGTTCGGGAACAGCCCGTCACCAGCGGTAGCGACATATGGCATGAGGAAAGCTGCAGAGCAAGGAGAAGCTGAACATGGTAGCGACGCAAAGGAGTTTGTCTTCAGAAACTTTTATGTTGATGATGCACTTACCTCAGTGGCCAATGAAGACCAGGCCGTCAATCTCCTGCAGCGAACCAAAGCTCTGCTGGCTGAGTCCAATTTAAGACTTCACAAGATAGCTTCAAACAGCCCAAGGGTCATGGAGGCTTTTCCTGTTGAAGAACGAGCAAGTGACTTCAAGGACCTAGACTTGGGAGCAGACCCGTTGCCCCTCCAGAGGAGCTTGGGTCTGAACTGGGAACTCCAGATCGACAGTTTCACCTTCCGAGTATCGAGAGACATCAAACCATTCACCCGAAGAGGCATGCTCTCCACCGTTAACAGTCTTTATGATCCGCTCGGATTTGCTTCTCCCATCACAGTCCAAGGCAAAGCATTAGTGAGAGATGTTTCCTTAGGACAGTATGACTGGGATACGCCTCTCCCACCGGATAAAGAGACACAGTGGAAAGCATGGACCAACTCCTTAACAGAACTGGAACAAGTTCGCATTCAGAGAACATACATTCCAGTCTCTTTGTCATCCTGTAAATGGATAGAATTATGTGTCTTTGCAGACGCTTCGACTTTAGCCATAGCTGCTGTAGCCTACCTGCGTGCCTTGGATGCTGAAGGAAGAAGGCATGTAGGATTTGTTATGGGGAAATCAAAACTCGCTCCATACCCCATGCACACCATACCACGCCTGGAGCTGTGCGCAGCAGTCTTGGCGGTCGAGCTGGCAGAAATAATCCAATCTGAAATAGACATAGAGCTGCAAGCAGTCAAGTTCTTCACAGACAGTCGCATCGTGCTGGGCTACATCCACAACAGCTCACGAAGGTTCTACACCTATGTAGCTAACCGCGTAGCTCGCATCCGAGGCTCCACTGAACCAGAACAGTGGCAGTATGTGTTGACTGACCAAAACCCTGCAGACCAGGGAACCAGGCCAATTCCAGCTGCTGACCTCTCATCATCCAGATGGTTGCTTGGCCCCCCTTTCTTCAGTCAGTTGAACACAAGTCAAGATGATGAGGCAGAAACCTTTGATCTTGTTGACGCAGACAGCGACAAAGAAGTTAGGCCTCAAGTCACCTGTCTTGTGACCAAAGTCACAGAGCAGTCTCTTGGTTCATCAAGATTCGAGCGCTTCTCTACTTGGAAAAGTCTAGTCAGAGGTGTGACAATTCTCATTCATGTAGTGAAGTCATTCTCAAGAGAGAAGAAGAGTGATGGTTGCATGGGATGGCATCAATGCAGTCAGCTGCTCACCGCAGAACGATCCCAAGCGAAGATGGATATCTTCAAGGCTGTACAGGAAGATGTGTATAAAGAAGAGTTGAAATGCTTAACTCAAGGTACCAAAGTGCACTGCCAAAGTCCCCTCGCAAAGCTAGATCCCTTCATTGATGAGAGCGGATTGATTAGAGTTGGAGGCCGGATACACAGGGCAGATTTGGAAGACCAAGAGAAGCATCCACTCATCCTACCAGCCAGCCATCATGTGACTACTCTCCTGGTCAGACACTATCATGATAAGGTAGCCCACCAAGGTCGCCACTTCACAGAGGGCGCATTGCACACCGCTGGCGTTTGGATAGCAGGAGGAAAGAGACTCATCTCAAGCACCCTATTCAAATGCGTCACCTGTAAGAAGTTGAGAGGCAGTTCTGAAGATGTCTGAGCTGCCGGCTGATAGGTTGGCAACAGACCCGCCTTTTACTCACGTAGGGCTTGATGTGTTCGGCCCGTGGAGTGTCACCACTCGGCGGACACGAGGTGGAGCCGCTGAGAGCAAGAGGTGGGCCGTCATTTTTGCTTGTTTAAGTACAAGAGCCGTACACCTTGAAGTTATCGAATCTATGTCGACCTCAAGTTTCATCAATGCCATGAGGCGCTTTCTAGCCATACGTGGACCTGTGAAGCACCTGAGGTCGGATAGAGGCACTAATTTCATAGGTGCATGCAGAGAGCTTCAAATTAACACGGACGACCCTGAGATCAAGACCTACCTGCAGGAGCAGGGATGTACATGGACCTTTAATGCTCCCCATTCTTCACACATGGGAGGAGCGTGGGAGAGACTAATCGGAGTGGCAAGACGCATCCTGGATGGACTGTTAGCAAAGGATGGAGCAACCAGACTGTCTCATGAAGTCCTGTCAACCTTGATGGCAGAGGTTATGGCCATCATGAACGCTCGTCCGCTGGTTCCAGTCTCCTATGATGCCGAGGTACCCGAAGTGCTCTCACCCGCCACTCTGCTCACCCAAAAGGCGAGTGTTTCTCCTGCACCCCTGGGAGACTTTGAACTGGATCATCTCTCCAAGGTACAATGGCGCCAGGTCCAGAGCTTGGCAGACTCCTTCTGGAAAAGATGGAGATCGGAGTACCTAGCAACCCTTCAGCCACGGAGGAAGTGGACCTCGGAGAAGCCTGACCTCCAGGAAGGCGACATCGTCTTGATAAAGGACAGTCAAGCAAAGCGCAACGAGTGGCCTCTTGGACGCATAGTTAAGGCCATTGCTAGTGCGGACAGTAAAGTTCGTAAGGTTGTAGTCAAGACTCTTAGCCAAGGGGTAATTAAGGAGTACCTTAGACCCATTAGTGATATTGTTTTACTTTTGTCTGAAAAGAAAGGGTAAATAGTGGTATAACTAAAGTATACCAAGCGGGGAGTGTTCTGACTCCTGTCAGTAAGTTTGCCCCTAGTGGCGGCTGGAATTACTGCAGCTTTAATTATCAGAACCTTCCAGGGTTTGTTTGGGCAGAGTTTTATATGTGCTCCATCACAACGTGTTGTTAGCTGAGCTTGGAGCGGAACCAACAGTAAGTTTGAACTGTAAATGGTTATTTTAGTTGCTGTATTTCACTGTGATGTCTTAGTTGAGGCTCAGGACATGTAGTATAAGTTGTAAAATCGTGTAAAATGTATTTATGCTAATCGGAATGCTAATCGCTAGCATGCTAGTCTAATAGCTATGTTTAAGTTCATTGTAATGGCTTATAGTTTCATTCATGCTAAAGTTTATGTAGTGTGAATTTAGTGGCTTTATGCTGCAACTTACCTGTATGAATATAGGCTACTGTAAGAAAGATGTTTTAGTTAACAAGCTTTAGATAACAGTGTAACATTGTGTTATTACTTACCTGATTTAAAACCTGAAAAGGAAGAAAAATGTAAAAGAAAATAGCCATGTAGCCATTTTGTGGCAAGCATTTTATTTGAAATGTGGCATTGTGTATATATTTCATTGTGTTACAGTTTTACAAAGAACAGAAATACTAAGTAAAAGAAGATTTCACTAAACAGTCAACCTGGAATCAAGGCTACTGAGTCGTTTCTTGTTAGCTATCTGTCTACAATACAGCTCAAGTATTCTCAGGACAGAATATTTACATCTAATCTTCAGGTGGTTTTTCAAGGATTCTGCAGTGTCAACAAAGCCAGATGGTGAGAAACATTCCATACCTGTATTCCCCACTTTACATTCTTTTCCTTTGTCACAGTCCCTTTGTCTTTATATTATGTTTAGCCTATTTAAAGTCTTTGAACTGACTCTTAAAATCAGACACACTATCAAGCTCCAAATAAAAAAAGTCTAATAGTGAGCAGTGTAATGAGTTGATCTAACACTAATTTAACAACCTGACTGTTCCCTCCTGTGGAATCATCATATTTTCCTACATGTTTTTGACTAGTGGTTATCTAAAAGCTAGCGTAGGTCTCATTGACAGCTGCATTAAAGCAATGCTACGGAAAGAATTCAATTATAGCCAAGTTGTACAAGCCTGCTAAATGCACTAGTTAGTGAGTGAACAAAATTATTTGGAACAGCATAGACTGAATGCGAACGCGAAGCACTTTGATTTAACAGTAACTTTGATTTAACAGTAACTCAGATCTTACTTCCGGTTTTGAATAATCAGTTTCCATTGATTCAGTATTAAGTGCTTGTTCGCTTCTGTGTTTGCGTTCGGTCTATGCTGTTCCAAATTATTTTTGTTCCACTCGCAAACTACTTCATTTAGCAGGCTTGCTCAACAGCGCTATCCTTCACTCTGGAGCTTTCCTTTAACAGACTGATTGTATGTCACCAGTATGGCTGCAGATAGGCCTACCACTGTGAAGCAGATTGAAAGAGCATCTTATTTTTATGCGTAAGCAGAATAAAGCAAACTTTCACCCATTTTTTTTTATCGATTTTGACCTGTTCTGCTCTTTTTTGGTATCCATCCATCCATCTCATATCCATCTAATGACTGACCATCAGGGCAATCACACCCTTACACCCCTCAAAACTCTGTTTGTGTGCATTCTAGTTGAGCTTCATGGCCCTGCCTCTGGACTAGCGCCTCAGAAGTTTCTATCTGAGAGAAACGTTGCAGGGTTTAAACCCATCCCTAGAGGAAAGCTGGAGGGCTGTGATGCTTTTGATGTTGCCACTATGATGCAGGAGGCTTACGGGGATGAAGACTCACTAAAAGTTACTCTGATCCTTCTGAGGAAGATGAACCACAACAGCCTTGCAGACAAGCTAGAGAGGTAGCTGAAAAATATTATTATTATTATTATTATCCAGTATTTTATCATGTGTATTACTGTAACGTGAATAATTAAAAGGTGTTTTAATTTGCATTTAATCTTCTTGTGTTTTGTTAGAGATGCTGGAGAAGCATGGTGAGACTTTCCATACATACACAGTCCACTTCTAGTTCAGTGCAGTTCAGTCCATACATACACAGTACACTTCTAGTTCAGTCCATACATACACAGTCCACTTCTAGTTCAGTCCATACATACACAGTACACTTCTAATTCAGTGCAGTTCAGTCCATACATACACAGTACACTTCTAATTCAGTGCAGTTCAGTCCAAGCATACACAGTACACTTCTAATTCAGTGCAGTTCAGTCCAAGCATACACAGTACACTTCTAGTTCAGTGCAGTTCAGTCCATACATACACAGTCCACTTCTAGTTCAGTGCAGTTCAGTCCATACATACACAGTACACTTCTAGTTCAGTCCATACATACACAGTCCACTTCTAGTTCAGTGCAGTCTAGTCATTCTGACACTTATTTCTGATTCATTCATTCTGATCATTGTAATACAGGAAAGATGTGCAGTATGATTGTGTAATACAATAGCTGTTTACATCATATTTAACAGTAATTCATAATTAGTCATATATAACCTACTGTATGAAACATTATGTCCTGTAGATGCAATTGTCCAGGAAGTATAAAAGAAAGGCACAAAAAGTGGATGATGGAGAGGTTTGGTGAGATGCATGAGTGTATTGAGGAGGGAAAGAACAAAACACTCCATGAATGTAAAATCAACTGTAATGATATTTTTAATTGCTTGGAACATGAAAAAAATCGAATTGTAATGACCATAGGCATTGCTGGAATTGGTAAAACTGTATGTGTACAGAAGTTCATGCTGGACTGGGCAGAAGGAAAGGCGTGTTTGCATTTCCATTCCGGCGCTTGAATTTAATACAGAATGACAATGGACTCTCCAGAGTCTAATCCTTGACTTTCATCCTAAACTAGGGTTGCCACCTGTGCCTGGCAAAAATCCTGTTAATTTTTACCGTCGAATCGACCTTTTTTGTTTGTAAGCAACAGCGCCCTTCGCACATCTAACCCAAGATAAAAATCACCCTTCTAAGCTGCAATTGTGTAGCTCTAATTAGTAAAAATGACACTTACTAATTATTTGTTTAGTTAATTGCTTTATTTAATAGCAGGCATTTTCTATAAAATCTTGAAAAACAGGATTTTTTCAGGATTAAAAAAAAAAAAAAAAACATCTGGGACAGACCATGAAAACCCGGGACAATCAGGAAAATCCGGGACAGGTGGCAACCCTATCCTAAACTTTGATGGTCTAGATGAGAGCAAACTCCCCTAAAGGTAGAAAAGAACATGAAAATTAAAGACCCACATGAATCTGTTCCATTGGATGTGTTCATAAACCAATCTGAGAAAAGGTAATCTTCTGCCAAATGCACTTGTGTGGGTGCTGTCCCGACCAGCAGCTGTTAAACGGATCCCTCCTAAATACATTGATCGGTGGTCAGAAGTACAAGGGTTCAATAATCAACCAAAAGATGCCCTGCCACACCACGCAGGGACACTGTAAATGCTATTGTCTGTAAGTGTGTGTGTGAAGTAAAAGCAGACACTTATGGGGTTTGGCATTCATTTTTATTGTGGTGTAGTGTCACATACATCCATACTCTCCTTTACACACAAAATACACTCAAACATGTGAAAACGGGGATCAACTAGGAAAGAAAAGGAAAAAAAAACACATAAACATCAGTCTCACAACAAGATCATATAGGCTCTAGCTTCCCCTCTGTCACTTCAACTGATAAACACTTTCTTGTGAGACGTCAAACTCAGAGAGGTTATTATTAAAGGAAAAATCCAGAGTGAATCAACACATAGCCCTACTGTTTTATAGTGCCAAGCGCTATAGCCACCTCAATCACTCGATTTCATGCCAAACAGACTGAGATAGTGAAACGACAGCTAACAGTAACAGAATGGGGCATTTCAAAATGAAAGCAAATCGACTAGGTTTAGTTTTTGACATGTGTTACCTGCCGTTTCGCAAACTCAAGGTCTACAATGCACAATATTCGATCATTGAAGTGGCTTTCAGTAGAGCTTAGCAGTATAAAACAGCAGGGCTAGATGTTGATTCACTCCGGATTTTACCTTTAAGGCCAAAGAAATAAAACAAAAGTCTGATTGTCTTTAGCAGCAGTGATCTACTACTGTACATATTAGATATACTGTATACATGTTAATTTTATCACCTAACAGTAAGTTGTCTATGCTTATCATGCCTCACTGCACTGGTGTAACATAACAATAGCAGTAGTCCACTGCTAATTGAATAGAACATGAAGACAGATAGCCTATCACACAGTCCGTCTCTGTGTGGTACTGCAGGTCTACCATTGACACGTATGAGGACCAAGTGGCAAACTAATCAGCTGATTGATTTGTCAGACATTACCGGTAATAATCATTAACTTCTGTAGTCATAATGTAAACCCCTCTTACTAGGCTATATCCAGTTTTATCACCAACAAAAAGAAAGAAATAACTAAAAAAAGAAAGAAGTCTTCTGGATCAGCATTTCTACCCATTCTGAGAGAAAGAAAAAAATGACTAAGACCTACAGCTCTTACAAAACCAAAAACTGTTCCTGCAACTAGGTGTTGCCATCATAAGTAATAGCCAACATTTCACATAATTTCAAATTCTTATATCTTCATGCATCAACTTCCTTTGGAGAGACAGTTAAAAAAAAACAAAAAAAAAAAACAACAAAAACACACTTTCCCCACAATTTAACTCTAACTCACAATATAATATGCAACAGCTCCTTTGCTTAGTTCTAAAAGGTAACATTCCACCACCCACCCACAAGCCTACGAATGTGTTACTTATCACACAGAATAATACACCTCCCACAATTCCATTTGGCATTCTATTGGCACCATTCAGTCAGTAAACAGAAATAGTCACAGTACAACCAGTCTGACTACCAGACAGAAGGCTAGGATCAAAGCCCATGGCAGCCGACTGG
>JAODXP020005427.1:42500-49107 GCA_027497455.2 Sardinella longiceps | reverse complement strand
GAACAGTAAGTTACATGTTACTTTTAAATGTTAAATGTATAGTAAATGTTAAATGAATTGAAATGAAATTGATTTTAATTAACTCTCTGTCTTATGTTAATAAGATGTTTATTAACTGTTTATAGAGGATGTTATTACTAAGTGCTACCCACACTAGTTAAGTCTATGCTTGTGTTATTAGGGGCCGTCAGTCCTCCTGTGGGGATTTGAAACATGCTGTTTTTATTGGAGGAATAAACACACACTTTGTGCTGACAGATGGTTAATTACACATGACAATGTTTCATTGAATATGCATTGCTTTTTAAGTCTGCTATTGTTAATAGATTACCAAAGATTATGTAAAAAGCTCTGGTAGTAAAACACAAGTCTACTTGCTACATTAACAGCCTTAGGTGTTTCCGTGTGTGTGTGTGTGTGTGTGTGTGTGTGTGTGTGTGTGTGTGTGTGTGTGTGTGTGTGTGTGTGTGTGTGTGTGTGTGTGCGCACGCGTGTGTGTGTGTGTGTGTGTGTGTGTGTGTGTGTGTGTGTGTGTGTGTGTGTGTGTGTGTGTGCCTCAGGCACTGGCCTTTGGCAGTGTAGAGAGTAAACATCATAGTAAGCAAAGCTGAGAAGGTCGGCTAGTGAGAACTCTGCTGCCAGCACTTTAACCTGTTGTTGCAGCGCTGGCTGTATATCATGGCAACATATTAACATACTGTATTAACTACTAACAATGGAGAAAACCTTTTAACCTGAGAGAGAGAGAGAGAGAGAGAGAGAGAGAGAGAGAGAGAGAGAGAGAGAGAGAGAGAGAGAGAAAGAGAGAGCAATGCTCAGGGGTTCACAACATTAACACACTGCTTAGAACAGGGGGAGTGTGTGTGTGTGTGTGTGTACATGTATGTTTGTGCATGCATGTGTGTGTATGTGCGTGTGGTAGCCTTTGTGTGTGTGTGTTGTGTGTTTGTGCGTGTGCGTGTGTGTGTGTGTTGTGTGTTTGCGCGTGTGTGCTTCCCCTCTCCTTCCTCCTCAGACCAGGGTGTTTAAGCATCGCAGACGACAGACAGACAGACAGACAGGCGTTGGCTGACAAGGGCATAACAAATGTGTGTGTGTGTGTGTGTGTGTGTGTGTGTGTGTGTGTGTGTATATATATGTGTCTGACAAATGATGCTAAATCTGAACATTTCCAGCTCATCTCCCACCAGATTGGAAAGGGCCCGTAGCCATCCGTCTAAACACACACACACACACACACACACACACACACACACACACACACGCACACACACAGCCATCCGTCTAAACTCCTCTCAGGAAGTGTTACGCCATCGATCCGCTCTCGATCTTCGCGCCTATATCGACCCAGGCCCGGCTACAGATAGGTCCCTTCAACCCGTGTGTGTGTGTGTGTGTGTGTGTGTGTGTGTGTGTGTGTGTGTGTGTGTGTGTGTTGCATTATTTCTTGAGGGAAGCCAATTAAATATCTGCTTTCCGTCCGCACCTTTACGCTATCCATCTTGTCCCCTCAAGGCTTCCGCTTCGTTACTATATCCCTCCATTTTTAAATCAGCTGGCACTGCTACTGTGTGTGTGTGTGTGTGTGTGTGTGTGTGTGTGTGTGTGTGTGTGTGTGTGCGTGTGTGCGTGTGTGCGTGCGTGCGTGCGTGCGTGCGTGTGTGTGTGTGTTGAGTCCTATTCACCTGAATATAAAGAGAGAGAGACGGGCCCGATGAGACCCTGCTTTTAGTGCAGGAGAGAAAAACACTCTAAATGATGCCAATGCATCAATATCAGACACCGCCCAGACCAGGAGAAGATAGAGGGAGGAGGAGAGGGAAGATGGAGGAGAGGAGAGAGAGGAGGAGAGGAGAGAAAAAGGAGAGAGGAGAGAAGGAGGACGAAAGCAGAGGAGAAGAGAGAGGGAACAGGAGAGAGCGAGGAGGATAGGAGAGAAAGAGGAGGAGAAGAGAGAGGGGAGAGGAGAGAAGAGGAGATAGGAAGGGAAAAAGAGAGGAGGAAAGCGGAAGAGAAGAGAGAGGGAACAGGAGAAGAGATAGAGAGGAAGAGAGATGAGAGGGAGGAGGAGAATAGAGAGGGAACAGGAGAGAGCGAGGAAGAGAGCAAAGCGGCAGAGAGGAGAGAGGGGAGAGGAGAGAAAGAGGAGATAGGGAGGAACAAAGATGAGATGGAGGAGGAGAAAAGAGAGGGAACAGAGAGTGGAGAAAGGAGGAGGGGGAGAAGGAGAGAAGAGGAGAAAGGAGGATGAGAGTGGAGGTGAAGAGTAGGAGAGAGGGAGGAGAGGAAAGGAGAGAGGATGATGCAGCTGCAGCTTCACCTCAAACGGCCCTCTGAATCAGAGCTTTCTAAACGGATATGAAAGCGTCTTGTGACTCGGAGATACACACACACACACACACACACATACACACAAACGGTAGAAAAGGATAAAAGTGTGAAGAATTTTCCGGTCAGCTCTCGTCTCTGGTTCTCTCACACGCTTGAGGCTTGAGGCCTCCACAGCACTCCCGCAGTATTCTTCTGCTGGAATTGTGACGCTCCGGCTTGGCCGTGCCGGGACTCGCACTCCCCATTACCTGAGGGGTGCTGTTGAGCACCATTTTCTGTAGTTGCCTAGTGTTAAATCTATGTCTTCCTGGTCTATAGGAGGAGCTGTAGAGTGACCAGTGAGGGGTGTGGCCACGGACTAATGGCCACAGAAATATAGTCTGTGTTGGCTCGCCAGCACCAGCCTCTCTCTCTCGGCTCTGCTCTGGCCTGACGCCTGAAGGCTAGCTACAGTTCTGCTTTTGTTTTCCTTTATGCACTACACACACACCTAACTGACACACACATCACTTTGTTTTACTTTTCTTGCTTTCCATTTGCTGACTTAGGTAAATACTTTTGTAAATAAACATATTTTTATTAGCGCTAACCGACGGTGTCCATGTCTCTTATATGTCATGATCACCCCTGAGCCAAGGTGGTCGTGACAGAATGACTTTTCTTAATGATAATGCAGGTCAGAGCCAAGTGCCTGTGGCCCAGTGAAGTACCTGAACCATCAGTGCACATTGTATATTAGACTGAATGATCAGATTGATTGATCAGAATAAAAAGACTAAATGCTTTAACTTTCCTTTCCGACTCCTAAGACATAACATCAGTCTAATGTGTGTGTGTGTGTGTGTGTGTGTGTGTGTGTGTGTGTGTGTGTGTGTGCATGCATGTGTATGAGTGTGTGTATGTGTGTGTCTGTCTGTGTGTGTATATGAGTGTGTGTGTGTGTGTGTGTGTGTTTGTGTGTGCATGCGTGTGTTTGTGTGTATGTATATGAGTGTGTGTGTGTGTGTGTGTGTGTGTGTGTGTGTGTGTGTGTGTGTGTGTGTGTCGTGTTTGTGTGTGTAAGTCACATCTGTCTGCACATCTGTTCATTTTGGTGATGATGAGAACTCTGATCTTGTGTGTGTTTGTGTGTGCTTCTCTGTGTGTGGTGTGTGTATGTTTTTGTGTTTATCTGTGTTTCTTTGTGTGTGTGTGTGTGTGTGTTTGTGCAGTGTTATGGCAACTTAGAGCCTAGCAAATAATCACCTACCATCTCTGCAATTCTAATTGGCTGTGTCTGTGTGACTGTGTGTGTGTGTGTGTGTGTGTGTGTGTGTGTGTGTGTGTGTGTGTGTGTGTGTGTGTGTGTGTGTGTTCCCTGCAACTCGGTTTCTGCTTTCATAAATCTCCACCACTGAAAGCTGCAAAAACATGTCAGAGCTGAATTAGTAGTGAGATTTCATGCCTTGTGCGTGCGTACACACACACACACACACACACACACACACACTCAGACACACACAGACACACACACACTCAGACACACACATTGTTTATTGTAATGTCTCATAGAGCAGATGTTTGTCACCAATGTTTTGAACCAGTTCATGGAAGGGACACAAAAAACTGAAATTTTTGCCATTTGGCCAGGAACAAAAATGAAACCAGAAACTTTATCATTTCTATGTTCCAGAGCTGAAATGATTATTTAAAATAATCATAACCGGTTAATACCTTTTCTTTTTTCATTCCTGATGGTTTGTGTCTTAATGTTATGGTGAGGGCCCCATTCTGTCATCCTGTGTCTAGTTCATGTTTTGAGTTTCTAGTTTCTCTGTGTCTTTAGTTCATGTCCTGTTGAGAAACTTGCTTAAGGTGCTGGCCACCCCGATGCAGAAGGCTTACTGTGCGCTCAGACCGAAAGCAAATCAGACAACACGGGCGACGGAAGTAATTGACTTTCTTTGGAGACGGACGATTTTGCTGACAAAAGTGCCAGGTGACTTGGGCAATGAAACTTGGGCAACTTGGGCGATAAACTCAAGTTAAACCTCGGTTAACTTTATGTCATGAGCTATGATGTGGTTGGGCGACTACCAGTAAGAATGTGGATTTACTGCTGAACTGCCTGTAGAGAAGCAGAATCAAACATTAGAATGCTAACGTCAAGGGCAAATTTGCAGTTTTGGTTGCTGTGCTCAAGCGATGTTTCTTGGGAGTCTTCGGCGACTCTTGGCAATTTATCTTTGCAGTCTGAACGTCAGTTAAAGGAATAGGCCACCCCAAAACGAAATGTAGTCTCTTACCATATTCCCCTGAGTTGGATAAGTGACCAAAAGTGTTTTTCATTCACCCCCGTGGTTGTCCGTATCCAGAAGCGCAGCGTTAGCTTAGCTTAGCATAGAGCGCCGTAATTGGGAGTTGCCACTTAGCCAGTCATTCTCAAAATAGTCATAAATGAACTCAATATTTTTCCTAATTTCGTTGTTTCAACTGTACATTCAAACTGAGTACAAATGCCAATGCCATTATCACGAAGGGTTTGCCTCGGAGTGACAAAGTCTTGGGACTATATTCGGGCAAAGCACAGGCAAAGCACAGAGCGTTAGCGTTAAGACCATGCAGGACCAGAGGTGTCAAAAGTATTCACTTTCTTTACTTAAGTAGAAGTATAGATACTAGTGTTTGAAAAGACTTCAGTAAAAGTTGAAGTATCAACTCAAACTTGTTACTTAAGTAAAAGTATAAAAGTACTAGTTTTAAAACTACTTAAAGTATAAAAGTAAAAGTAATTTTAGAGAAAAAATGCCATATAAGGCAAAAGGCTTAGGCCGTGCTGCATGGGCCTACAGCGCATTGGCAGGCCTTCATTTCTAGATACATAGCCTAGTGATAGGCCATGCATCCTTTTGTGCAGGGGCGCAACTACTCACTTTTGGGGGGGTATGCAACAACAATTTTTGTGCCCCCCCCCCCCCACCCCATCGCTCAAAAAACAACAACAACAACAACAACAACAACAACAACAGTACCACTGAAATAGCATAAAATAAAATTCTGAATCATAAGATGACCTTCAAAGTTGGTATATTGTGAACAACACATTTAGGCTAACACAACAACAATGAAAGCAGCACTTGTCAACTAATGAGGAATATGGGATGCATTTGTGTAGAGAAGTAGCAGGGAGGTTTGGGGAAATTTTTGAGAAATTAGTTTCCATTTCCTGCAATCTGGTGCATTTTAACAAGTTGCTAGATAGCTTCTCATAGTAATTAATTAAATGGATTAGCCTATAATGCATTGCACATTATTTGAATGCTCCATGAGGTCATATAGCAGCCTGGCTGAGTTGTATTCGGCAGTCGGTTGTAATATTTCTTACAATTGAACCAAAATGTATTTCATTTCAGACTTTAATGGCATTTACTGTTGAATACACATAGTCTTTTATTCTTTTGGACCCTTTTTGGATAATAATGAGGAACATGCTGGGGACAGTCTTTCTTTGCAATTTGCTAAATTCCCTGATATTCATTCTAAATAGTTTAATTGAAAATGTGTCTAAACCCTTGGAGGAAATGGGCTGTGTTTCTGAATCAGTAGCCTAATAATAGCACAGGGTATTTTTTGACCAACATATCAGTCATGGGATGCTTGTCTGAAATGACCACTTCAGCCTAATATTGGAGACTATACAAAAACAGCTGTTATTGGTATAGTGGTGTTATTGCTACCTCATTGTAGATCTATACATAGGTATGCCTTTGACTTCCACTGTTTTTGGAATGCAGCCTATTTGATATGGCTCATCATCATGCATACAGAACTGTTTCCACAATAGCCTACAGTACTTCGAAATCATTAATTAATCTGTAGGATAAACCGTTTATCACAGCAACTAGTGACCAACATAGATGAGTTGCTCTTGTGGTGTTCTTTCAAATGACATGTATGGCATTTGGGAGAGAAAAACTCTCTGATTTATTAAATAGAAAAAAACTGATAGATTTGGAACTCATAAGCGCACGTGACCGCATTGCAATATTAAATGCGTTCGCTGTTTTTATATCGCAAAGGGTCGGGTGGTGGGTAGTGGTAGGAACAATTTTAAGGTTACCTGCTGTGATTCATGCAGAATAATCTTTGACATATGATCTCACCTTTCATCTTTGTCTTTAGCTCTTTCTAACTCGGACAGGTATATGCTAACTTTTTTGCCCTCTCAATCTTGCGTACCAATCGCTACTTAGATGTAAAATGAAAATAGGCTGTGTTAATAGCCAAATAATCGCCT
>JAODXP020005427.1:0-2500 GCA_027497455.2 Sardinella longiceps | reverse complement strand
TGTGTGTGTGTGTGTGTGTGTGTGTGTGTGTGTTCGCTCACTGACTGCCCATTCCTTTTGCTTCCAAACAGTTGCAGCTACTAAAGATACTGATGGACGTGTGTGTGTGTGTGTGTGTGTGTGTGTGTGTGTGTGTGTGTGTGTGTGTGTGTGTGTGTGTGTGTGTGTTTCGCTCACTGACTGCCCATTCCTTTTGCTTCCAAACAGTTGCAGCTACTAAAGATACTGATGGACGTGTGTGTGTGTGTGTGTGTGTGTGTGTGTGTGTGTGTGTGTGTGTGTGTGTGTGTGTGTGTGTGTGTGTTGGGGTGGGGACTGTTCCTTTCTTTTCTCTTTTTTCTCTTTTCATCTGTCTCGTCTTTCCCTCTCTTCTTTCTCTATTCCTTTGTTTTCTCTTCTTCTTTTCCAGCTGAGTGAGGCTTGAAGTCCCCTGTAGGCAACAGCAGCATCTTTGGGAAGTAAGACGTGAGGCTGAGACACTGTAGAGCTGGAAGGGTGTGTGTGTGTGTGTGTGTGTGTGTGTGTGTGTGTGTGTGTGTATGTGTGTGTGTGTGTGTGTGTGTGTGTGTGTGTGTGTGTGTGTGTCTTTGGAAAGTAAGACGTGCGGCTGAGACACTGTAGAGCTGGAAGTGTGTGTGTGTGTGTGTGTGTGTGTGTGTGTGTGTGTGTGTGTGTGTGTGTGTGTGTGTGTGTATGTGTCTTTGGGAAGTAAGACGTGAGGCTGAGCAACTGTAGAGCTGGAAGGGTGTGTGTGTGTGTGTGTGTGTGTATGTGTGTGTGTGTGTGTGTGATGTGTCTTTGGAAAGTAAGACGTGCAGCTGAGCAACTGTAGAGCTGGAAGGGTGTGTGTGTGTGTGTGTGTGTGTGTGTGTGTGTGTGTGTGTGTGTGTGTATGTGTCTTTGGAAAGTAAGACGTGCGGCTGAGCAACTGTAGAGTTGGAAGGGGTGTGTGTGTGTGTGTGTGTGTGTGTGTGTGTGTGTGTGTGTGTGTGTGTGTGTATGTGTCTTTGGAAAGTAAGACGTGTGGCTGAGCAACTGTAGAGCTGGAAGGGTTTCCACACCCCCACATCCAGAGATGTCAAAACTCATCCGCTCTACACTGCTGACAATCTTAAACCCCCGGCCCCCTCCTCTCCTCTCCTCATCCCCACCCCTGAACGTCTCCCAAACTCCTCTCCTCTCTCTCCTCCACCACCACCCCCCCACCACCCCTCTCCTCCCACCCCACCACCCCTTTCCTCCACCCCACCACCCCTCCTCCATCCCAACACCCTCTCCTCCCAAAACCCAAAACCTCTTCTCTTCTTCTCTCCTCTCCACTGTTGACAATATTAAACCCTCCTCTCCTCCACCCCACCACCCCTGAACGTGTGGTTCTAGTTGGGCCTGCGTTCCTGAGGGACCCGTCTCTCTAGTCCTCTCCCTCCCCATCTAACCGGTCTGGTTCTAATCGGCCCTGCGGTCCTGGGGAATCGATGGTCACACAGTGAATCCCACCATCAGTGCCCTTCAATCGTAAAGCTGCTGTGTGTGTGTGTGTGTGTGTGTGTGTGTGTGTGTGTGTGTGTGTGTGTGTGTGTGTCTGCTGGTCTCTTGTGCTGTGAGGCCATTTTCCTCTTCTCATCTCATCTCACCCTATCTCACCCTGTCTGGTCCTGTCTGTGTCCACCTGGCTACCCTCTCCTCCCTCTCTCTCTCTCTCCTCCTACACTTCTCTCCTCTTCTCTCTCCTCCTCCCTCCTCTCCTCCCTTCCATATCCTCTCTCTCTCTCCTCCTACACTCCTCTCTCCTCTCCTCTCTCCCCTTCCCTTCCTCTTCTCCATTCCTTATCCTCTCTCCTCTTCTCTCCTCCATTCCATATCCTCTCTCTCTCCTCCTACACTCCTCTCCTCTCTCTCCCCTCCCTTCCTCTCCCTCTCTCCTACACTCCTCTCTCCCCCTCTCCTATCCCCTCCTCCTCTCCTACACTCCTCTTCTGCAGTCCTCTCCTACCCACCCCCTACCCTCCCTATCTTCTCCTCCACCCTCCCTTCCTCTCTCCCCCTCTCCAACACTCCTCTTCTACAGTCCTCTCCTACCCCCCCCCACACACACACCCCCTCCCTATCTTCTCCTCCCCCTCTCCTCTCCTCCATCCTCCCTTCCTCTCCTCTCCAACACTCCTCTTCTGCAGTCCTCTCCTACCCCCCCCCCCCCACACACACCCTCCCTATCTTCTCCTCCCCCTCTCCTCTCCTCCACCCTCCCTTCCTCTCTCTCCCCTCTCCAACACTCCTCTTCTACAGTCCTCTCCTACCCCCCCAACACACACCCTCTCCCTATCTTCTCCTCCCCCTCTCCTCTCCTCCACCCTCCCTTCCTCTCTCTCTCCTCCTCTCCAACACTCCTCTTCTGCAGTCCTCTCCCACCCCCCCTACACACACCCTCCCTATCTTCTCCTCCCCCTCTCCTCTCCTCCATCCTCCCTTCCTCTCCTCTCCTCTCCACCCTCCTTTCCTC
>JAODXP020005426.1:0-48241 GCA_027497455.2 Sardinella longiceps | reverse complement strand
TAATATCTGTAAAAACATTGCATTTCACATAACATTGTGAATTGTTAACTTCTCTGCTATTAAATAAAATAAAATATAAATTATAAAGTAGCCTACACAGCACAAATGAACAATTGGATTGAAATAGAATAAGCTTTCATTATCACCCCACTTAATGTGAGGGATGTGCTTGGATGTTCCTGCATAATGCAGTGATGTTTGGCAGAATTGGGGACAGTTTCAGTCTAAGATCATTTTCCATGCACAATCTGTAGCCTACCTATACTTGGTCTTAAGGCAGACCAAAGCTGAGAATCCAGTCTCCCAGCCATAAATACGTTGTAGCAAATGGCATTAACGTTTTAATCGCTCTGTTTGCCAGGTCCGGATATTCTGCCCGCAAACTAATCTAGAAATCGGTCAGTGTTTTCTCATCAAACTCAATTCTGATTGACCTGTTGGTTGATATTTCAATGAGGCTCTCCCTCTCCAGCATAGGAAGTTGGCATGTGTTTGCTGAGGAAAAAGGATTACGAATCCAGATGTCACGATCGTCTGTTTCGGGGAAGTATCTGCGCAATTGCGTTGCCAAGTTGCGGAGATGTTTCTGTATGTCACATTTGACACTGTCAGCAAGCCTAAGTTCATTTTCACATAAAAAGTCCTGCAGTGATGGGAATGCGGCAGTGTCGTTGTCTTTGACACAGTCAGACCGAAGATTCAGCTTTTTAATCATGGCCTCAATCTTGTCGCGCACATTGAATAGTCACAGAGCGGCCTTGCAGCCCAAGATTGAGCTCATTTAGACGGCCAAAGATATCTCCCAAATAGGCAAGTCTGGTGAGCCACTCGCCATCATGAAATCTATCTGACAAGCGAAAGGGGTTGTCGATGAAAAAAAGTTTCAGCTCGTCTTTCAGTTCAAATAAGCGTGCCAAAACTTTCCCCCTGGATAACCATCTCACCTCAGTATGGAGCAAGAGCGTGAAATGGTCACTGCCCATCTCACTGCATAAGGTGGAAAAAATGCACGAGTTTAGGGGTCTTGATTTGACAAAATTTACCATCTTTACTGTGTCGTCCAACACCTGTGCCAGGCTGTCTGACATACCTTTGGCGGCGAGTGCTTCTCTGTGTATGCTGCAGTGGACCCAAGTGGCATCTGGAGCCACTGCTTGCACACGGGTGACCACTCCATTGTGCCTCCCCGTCATTGCTTTGGCACCGTCTGTACATATGCCAACACATTTTGTCCACATTATTCCGTGCGATCGTATGAAGCTGTCAATGTCCTGGATGGCACAACGTGTCGCCAGTCATGCCCACTTCACTCCCCCCTCACCGGACGAGGTCGGGGAACATCTGGCTCTGGGGGCATTTCGTCCAATTCGATGACATCACCCTCCGCAAGGCAGATATTGTGCAGGACTGCACAGGCTTTAATCACTGTTTAATCACTGTTGGGGCAAAGATGTGCCCCACCTCCAGAGCCTTGAATAGGAGGCACTACCAGCGGGTCTTCAACATGCCAAAGGCCAACTCAATGACGCAGGGGGCCTTGGCATGACGCTGGTTGAACCGGCTCTGTCTCCTCCCTTGAACCAGTTCGCGGTAAAGGGTGATGATAGATATCGGGTGGGAAATGCAGGAATATCCACCATCACCCATGATGAAGTGTGCTGGGGGAGGATGCAGAGCCTGCGTGTATATGCGGCTGTTGTTCAATACTCTGGAGTCGTGTACAGAGCCAGGATAACCCACTAAAATATGCTGCCAGCAGGGGCACCGTCAGGTTCATCTGCGTGTAAATTGGCGCAATGTCATCACCCTACAAATGAACAATATAATTTCCTCAGTTATTGTTGGGTTCATGGTTTGCTTGCAGTGTAGCCTGGCATAAGTTCCATATAAGGCCTACTTGCACATATTCACCAGTAGGTAGGCTATATACAATAATGTATAGCAATATTGGCAATATAGGCCTAAATGCATTGCACACACAGCTTACTAGAAACATGAGGAAAAAAAACAAACATTTGAAATGTTCTTATCTCAGGGAAAATCTAAATAACAATTCGATCATTGTATAGACCTAAAAACAATGACATAACTTCAACTGACCCACCTGGGAGTGTAAAAGCAAGACTATTTGCCGTAGACGTGCTTTCCATCGGCGTGCGCGCCGTGCTGGATCTGCCGGTGGTAGAATCATCCACTTGAAATGACTACAGACTTCATTGTCGGATCTTTGTTTGAGTGAGACCAATGTTATCCTTTTATAGTGTAGGCTAATCAATCATTCAATTAATGGCAGCATATCTAGACTATAACGCACTTGCCCTATTACTCTATTTAATGATAAATTAGCCAATAAATCGGGAAAAAGTCATTCAATCAATATATCAATTAGAGAATTAATGTGGTTGCGATAGACTATTAAAGGCATAACAAAGGTAATGACACAACGGTTGTCAACATGTGTTATTTTTGTCCATTTTTAATTCAGCATCCGTGCTTACAGATAGCCTTATATACAGAATTTTGCACATAGGCCTATATAGCACGTCACATTAGAATGCTTGCCCCATCTTTGCTCCATTATTTTCAAAGAAAAGTTTGAGAGAACACATCTGTCAGTTCACAACATTGAAATATAGCCAAATACAACTATTTTTCTGTATTTTGGAAATTATACTGTAGGTCTAGTCTACTATAGGTCTAGTCTTATGTAAAATAGTTCAATAAAGACTTTTTAATAAATATATTTTTGAAATAAAATAATTTAAAAAACGTTAAATGCAAAAATACCAATTAGTTGCAGTCATCTATCGAGATTTATTAGGATTGACTGCGCTGCTCCAAGGCTAGCTCATCTACACATAGGCCTACTTGTTTATTCTTTTTTAAAGGTTGTACAAAGTAGCATTGGCCAACTCATTTTGCGCATTGCTTGCACAGAGAAAAGACGTACAGAGAAATACATTTAAGGCTTTTTTAATGACTCCGCAAAAAGAACAAGAAATCGGTCAGAGGACCGCTCAAGGAGTGCTTGCTGGCGTTCAAACCGCTCATCCTCCTTCCGAGCCTCAGCTTGGAGAAACGACAAGACATCCCCTCTTCTCCTCTTGGGTGGATGTTGGGAAGACGTCCCCGGCCCCTGTTTGTCCTCATCCACGTCCGTCTCCTCCAGCACATTCTTCTCAGGTTGCGAGACGGATGTGTCCACTGCAGCCACTTGGCCATGGTTCTCGCCATCACACGAGTCCAATAGGATGGGGAGGGGGGTCTATTGCTGGTCTCCCCCCCCCCCAGGGCCTCGTGCATGGCCGAGAACCATGGCCATGTGGCTGCAGTGGCTTCTCCATCATCCGTCACTGTGCCAGTGGGTGGGTTTCGGAGCTCCTGTTGGGACATGGGGAATCGATCAGATGCTTTAAACAAACTGGGAATTGCAGTAGTACGCAAGTTCTGAAACGTTTCTATCAGCCAAATAGTCACCACGCATACAGACGCAAGCGCCGTTGACGAAGCAACTGTAAGCCTACAACTCACAGCACAAAAGTAATTTTTAAAAAGGAAATGTATGCTGTGTGTTTAATATTACCAACAAAACCAAAGTCAACATTCCCGGCCAATAATTTTCATATTAAATTAAGTAACCCATATCAAATAAGAGAGAACGCAAACAGTCGCGTGTGGGAATTACCTTATACTTTCACTTCAAGTTATCCCAGTTCTAGGCCACCTGGGTTGCGCTCAATACAGAGCCTACCTGCATTGCCTTGTGAACTTGTCTGGGGAGAGGGAATATGGACATGCAATCATGGGCTAAAACACATTACCAAGGTGAATAGGAACAGTAATGGGATATTTAAATAATGGGATATTTAAATAAATTAATACATAAATAAAGCACTTGATGTGGAAACAAGGGGCATGTGGGCTACCCCAACTCCAGAAGTTGCACATTAGGCCTACAGTAAGAGACGGACAATCACAACCTCGAGGAAGCTCACAAAGAAAGGGGGGACTCACTCCCAAGCTTCTTTGGCGCTGTATCTTTTTCCTGTGAATAAATGATTCAGGTCCGTGTGGACCTGAATTTTCCGTTCAATTTCTCCGTTCAATTTCTCCGTTTGTTCACTTGACCCTGCCAGCACAAGAAAATGCAGGCTAGTAAATAAAGTGAATTCAGAACCCAAACATTTTCCGATGTTAATTCTAATGCTACATATCACACATTTTAATTTATGTTTTCACTATTTTAAACTATGTTAAATGATGATTGGATAGTTGATATCCGTTCACACGTTAAGAACACAACGAGCATAACAAAAGCAATTTTTGTTTTCAGCAATGTGGAGCAAACTTACAATTCGTAGCAGATTGCTCAGCCATCGTTTCTGATGTGAATAGATGAGGCGTGGTTTTTAAAGTATCCAAAATTACACATCAGACCTCTTGTCAGCGGGAACACCTACATTGGGGAAAAAAGACTTCCGCAAAGGATACACCTGTGCTTCCTCGCTTATCTGACCTTTCTCCTCTCTCCTTCTCGTAGCAATTAGACAATTGAGACATCCTCAATGACGTAGGGCCTCGAACGACTTCCGGGGCAAAAGGACGGAGGACAGAGGACCGAGCCCGAGGAAGCATATTGATATGTACCCAAACAGTAAACACAAGCATATGACAAAACATGGGAGACTAGAGACACAACACAAGAGAAACCAGAGACATAAACCAAACACACAAGGAAACTAGAGACTAAACACAAGAGAAACACAAAGACAAAACTAGAACCCTGCCACACACCGATCAGTTGATAAATGACTCTTTGCCTGAATGATGGCAGAACATAGGCTTACCACCATGGCTTTGCCACATCTCACTGTTACTATCAAGGAATTCATTTTATTAATTTATTAATTTCATATACTGTGTACATTGCCATAATGTAAAACAAGCACTGAAATTGCATAAAAGATGACAAGAAACATAAGTTTAAGAAAAAGTAAATAACTGTAATTGAGTTAAAATGAACCCTGTTTAGATAACCTGAGTTCTTCTAAAAAAGAAAAAAAAAGTGTTGAAAGGATATTTGAACACTATTCCAACACAAGGCACTTTCATCCTGGCCCTGAACAAGACTGGAAGGGGAAGAATCCCCCCTAGTGGACGGTCCCCAGAATGCCTTGCCAGACAGAAAGAGCCAAATGTGCTGTGCTGTAGACACTTTTAACACTGATTTATATCGGTCAAAGTAAAAGAAATTTGAAACTAAGAATAGTTGAAAACAAAGCTGCCATTAGAAATAACAATATGAAGTATGCAATTGCCTGACACTATAAGGATAAAAAAATATATGGTTCATGGGGCGCCGGGGCTCAGTGGCTAGAGCATCAGACCATTACTCTGGGGACCCGGGTTCCATTCCGACCCGAGGTCATTTCCCATCTCTCTCTCCCACTTGTTTCCTGTCATCTCTACATGGTGACCATGCACAACCTCTCTTAATTCATCAAAACCAATGTAAAAAATTCCATTCTATGTCTCAGAAGTTCAGCTGCCTTCCATACAGTAACCAACAAACACACTGGTAACGTATGGAAGATATATGAGCGTACTGTCCCTTGTTTAAGTGAAGTTATAGTAATGAATTAACTCACACCCAGTAATTCCAACAAATGAATGTGGAGGAAATAGTATTTATTCATAAGCATTAATGTAAAGGACAATGCATATTGATTCCAACATACTTCCAATCATAATGAATTATGTATAATTAATAAGTTAAATTAATTATGTAATTAATAATACCAGTGTTAATGAGCGAGCTCAATAACTGAGTGCATCTTACACCATGACATCTTACTCAACGAGTGCCTTTCAGGCAGCGCTACATTCAAGGCACTACTCCCCTTGGTTTAGGGTTAGGATGACGGTTGAGGGGGTTAGAGTTAGGAATAGTGTAAAGGTAGTGCTTTTTGAGGCTGTGCTGCCTCGAAGGTGCCATCGGGAGCCAAAAACACCATTGAGCTTCAAAAAAAAATGATCATATAATAGCACAGGCTATCCAAGATAAAACAAAATAACTGAGAAAAACAGTATAGATACCCAGTATTTATTATATTCTTTTCAAGTTAATCAAATCCCTTACTTTCCTGGAGAAATCTTGACATCAGGTACTTATCCCTACCACTGTATTTCTGTTTTATTGCTGTTTATGGTAAAGAATGACATTATACCTGTATTATCTAGAGCCATATTTGGGTAGTGAACTCAAATGCTCAAATGTTGGATGGCAGTCTCTCATATTTGATTTTTGACTTTTCAGTTCTGTAGATCAGTACTCCACACACCATAGCAACAGCTGCTAGGAGACCCCCAACAACAACAACAAGGTTCTGGTTTGCGCTGATGGGTTGGGCAGCTGCAAAATAGAGGAACAACTGAAGTTATTTTCTTACTCCATTGAGGGATATTTTGACTTAGCCCTGTGCCATTTTCACAGCAGACTTTTCTATGGAGTGATTCAGTACCTGTGTCGGCCATGCCCCGTCTGAGGCGCAAAGGACCCTGGGAAATGTAGTGTTTGGCGGTCTGAAAAGGAGCCTCTCTCTTGCTGATACTGTGCCCTGAGTTGGAGCTCTTGATGCAGCCCTGAGAGCATCTGCTGCCGGGATCCTCAGCCTTACACAGGATGACTGAGCAGGTGATGAACACCTGCACACAAACATGAGGCACCTTATAGACACTCAATGGTGTTTTTTTGCCCTCAATGGCTCCTTCCAGGCAGTACTGACTGAAAGACACTACCTTAAACCCCCATAACCCTCACCTAGATTTAGGGGAGTAGTGCCATGAAGGTAGCCTGGCTAATAAGCAGACTGTTGACTCCGTCATACAGTCTGGAACAATGCAACTGAAACATGTTTCCGTTTGGATATGACGTATTCTCTCACCTGGCTCTTACGCCTCCAACTTCCGCGTTCAGTAGTAACAGATCGCTGGCTAGTTCCGATTTATTTTAACATCGTAGTCCTCAAGATCATGGATGTTAATGTCATGTAGTCCCAAGATCATGGATGTTAATGTCATGTACCAATTAGTAAAGGTAATTCGAAAGTACAGGGGAGAATAACGAACACGTTCCTATGCTGTTGAACTACAAGCTGCTGAACTACAGGTAAGTTCAGAGACATTGCTCTGAACTGTGTGCTGATTGGCAAAACCGTAAGTGAACCGAGCTTGGCGGGCTGGGTCAGACTACTGTGCGATTCTGTACTGAGCCAAAATCTTTTAGCGGAAGTACGTAGGATGGCGTTGCCAGACTACCATGAAGGTCCCATTGAGGGAAATGAATACCAAAGACCCTTCAAGACTCAGTGTTATCACATACATTCCCATTCAGAACTGGAAACTAGAACAATGAACCTGCTAAAGACCCTATAGAGAGACCTCGACGTTAGTCTGCAAAACCACAAACTAGTTTAAGGCTAACCCCCTAATTCATTCCCTTCCTGCACTTAGACAGGTCCAGTCTTTGAACAGACATATATGAACATGGGCAGTCAGCTCATATCTTTACCTGGTCATACATCCCAATGAACTTGAAGGCCTTCATTCCCAGTTGGACTTTGGACTGGTGGCTGGAGTAGATCTGTACAGTCTTATCCACTTTGCATCTTCAGATGGAGAGGTAATTGACAAAAGTGTTAAAATATATAGTTTATCTTAGTGTTGCTATTTGAATGCTTAACATGGAAGTCAAAGCAGGCCTTACCCATTTTCAATGATTTTATAATAGAGAGGCTCATTAGGGTTGTCACTGGGGGCAGCAGTGCATGACTCAACAAACAGCTCCGTGTCTGGGACAGAGCAGATAGCTTCCATCTGCATGTACATCATGTCTCCCAGGTTGAACCTCAGTGGGTAGGTCTTTGGGTCCACCATCTGGTTAAACTGAGCTGACTGGAAAAACTCAAACTGGTAGGTGAACGTACCAAAGCCTTTCTGGACAAATGACAGTGGGGGTCGGTGAACATCAAACTGTGCAGTCACTTGACTCTTTTTGGGGTACTTGCAGAAGAACTCAATCTGCACATTGTTTTGTCTTGTGATGATGTCAGTGGGGCCATCAAATGACACTACTACATTCTTGAAGATGAAATTATCTCCATCGTCCTTTATGATAGAACACCAAACACAGAGAGATGATCAGTTGATTTATTCAACCTGTGGTAAAATAATATTGACATTGAAATTTTTCTCACCTCCATTGTAGTTCCACAGGTGGTGAGTGACATGTTGGCCAAGACATGAGTGCCATTTGTGTTCAGGGTGCAGTGGGGGTCATTGAGCCTCAGGTGATCTTCATGAAGCCCTCTGGAGGAAGATATCTCCATAGAAAAGGCCATGAACCTCTCCATACAGATCACATGAGATGCAAACCCTGCATAGTCCACAATTTACTACTCCTCTCATAAATGGGTCATCCACAGTGAATTGAACTATAGCACTGTTGCTGAGTGCTGACAGTAAGTAATAGCTCAACTCTGGCCCATCTGTAGCTCTACCCATGTCCAAACATCAATTTGGGATTGCTATCATTGGGAATGATATTGGGACCAGATGAAATTGTTGAGCTAATGTGGACTGGAGAATGTTTATAAATATGATAGCTAATAGATGTCATATGCAAGCATTTTTGATAAGGCCTAGCGTTCCGAAATGCTTTGTGGAGCAATATCAGATGGATGTGTCGAGATAGAGCTAGCAGAATGACATTCATCAGGCAAGAGTCCGTGATGGGTAATGTAAGCAAGGAAATTACAGAATTTCTTGCAACATAGACCATATAGCAAAACAATGCTAGCTGATGAGAGCAAATTTTTTCTTATACCTATCTGTTAGTCTATGTTGTTCCAAATGCTGTAACAGATTTTTGTTCTAAAACCACAGTAGATTTCTACGGTAATATCCAAATAACCCCCTTCATAACCCCCTTTGATAATTTTTAAAATCCAAAGTGAACAAACTTTGACACCAAAAAATGTGTCTTGAAGGACATAAAAGGGAAATACATTTGTACTTAGACATTTTAGTAATTTAAATCCCTTACCTTTGCTTTTGGGCAAACATGTTGTAGTGTTCAACCCTGTAGATACAGATGTTTGTGGATGTATGAATGTCTGGCACAATGTCTTATATAATTTATATTTTTGCAATCTCCATGCTGCAGCTGTAATCTCAGAATAAGAATGTGTTCTAAAAGGCTCTATTCTCGGCACATTAGTGCTTACAACTTACCTCACTCACGTCAGATGTAGCGCTAAGCCGCGCGAACATCTGATGATCAACGATAGACGAGTTATTTCAGGAGCCAGAAATCCTTGAATCTAACTGGGCAAACGGCTTGTCCATCAATTTAATTGACGTACACTTCAGCCAATCACGACGGAACCAACCGATGGCGCTGGTTACGTTTGTTGGATTGGTTGGATTCAAAACAGTTGCTTCTTCACTACGTCACATCCTCTATAGCAGCCAGCGGTCCTTATTGGTTCGATTAGAGAATATTGGGCTTGAAATCACTCTGAATGGCTTCAACATCAGATTGTTACGCGGAAGTGCCTTAAAGTTACGTAGCGCGGAAGTGCCTTAAAATTACGTAGCGCATCATCTGACGTGAGTGAGGTAAGCTTACAACAGGGGTCTCCAACCTTTTTTTCTCCAAGAGCTACAAATTTGTGTGTCCAAGAGCTACTCTACTATTTGACCTCAGTATTAATGGCAGGTATGTAGAAGAAATGCTAACATCTAACCCACTGTACACACAGCACAGTACAATCTAACACCGTAGGTGTCATCTACATTTGCAGTAGTCAATCTCTATTTTGTGTAGATTTTGACAAATCTGGTGCACTCTGCCAACATATATTCTCACCATGTTTGAGTTTGTTTTCATGTGATTTCAACTGGTTCAATTAATTTTTTGACTATGTCATGAAATTCATTTACATTTCTGTTGATCCTTTGGAGAGCTACACAGAAGCAGGGGGAGATCTACTGGTAGCTTCTGAGCTACCTGTTGGGAGACCACTGGTTTACACTATACAGTACACTTTTGGCTTTAGTAACAACCATACAGTATTTCTTAAATCCCCCTTCAATGAAACACTTTCACTACATCTTTATACATGAACCACAGTCATGATTTACAAGAATACTCATATATCTTAAGCAAGTAAGTTAAATTATACCCTCTATGGAAATGATGCTTTCCTTCAGCTTGCTGCTGATGTTGTTCAGTGCCTCGAAGTTGTCCACTGTAAACACATGATGTGAATCAGGTGAAGATGAAATGCCTCTAAGTGCATTTAGAGTGTACTGATTGTCAAAGGCATTTCCAATCTGTCAAAGGAGAAGCAAAATCTGACATGAGATAACAACGATATCTATCTGCTGCATGACTTATGTGCATGTCTGATAATGACGTTAAATCAACATTAATTTATATTTTAAAACGTGCTGCTCACCAAATGGTTATCGGTGTCCATTGATGTTCCAAAATCATTATTGCACCATTTCTGTCATATTTTACGTAATATTTTTAACATTCTGGAACTATTTTTTTTTGGCGTAGTAATACCAACTAGCACAACATGAAGACAATTAAAACTGGATAGCAAAATTTAACCGTGTTAACAATTGCTTTGTGATTTGAAATCACATCAGGGGCTATTTCTAAGTCAAACATTTCATTTTTTGTGTCTCCTTTAATGTGCAGGATATAGATCCCTCCTGAAGCCACGTCACAATTTAATGTTTAATTAAATTATTAAATTTAATGTGGTTTGGAGGCATTGAATCAATGGTTCTAATAGATATTAATGTAAAATATACAACTCTTAGAAATTTTTCCACATGAAAATTATTTTCTTTATCTACAAATTTTACTGAAAGGCACACATGATCACTATGAATGCATTGTGCCAAAACTGTGGAATTAGAAGACATTGATAAAAACAGTCAGTTTTGTATTTTGATTTTCACAGTGTATGAGGCTTTCTGTCTCCGTCACAGTTTTTAGAATGTTGGCACACATCATTTTGGAAATAAAAAAGCCCCTCATACCCCAATAGCGTATCTAGTGATGTTCTTTGCATCGGCCAGGGCTGTGACAGTGGGGTACTGTGAGGAATCAAAGGATTGTCCGTCTGTGATGATGATGAGGATCCTGTGGGCATCAGGCCTGGCTCCAGCAGAGGGATCAAACACACTGTTCCTGTGGAAATCAACAGTCCAGGGTAAACAAATTCATAGCCCTCTTTCTTTGTAGAATACTGTCAACTAGCCTGGGAGTTCCCATGCTCCTTTGTGCGCTTATTTCATTTCACTCTGCAAAGCAGCATGGTGACCATAGCCGATTTTCTCGCCTGCTTTCGGTATCAATTCACAGAACAAAAAGGGATTTGCACGGCCCTCGATTGCATTTTAACACCAAATAACACCAAAATATGACTGACCATGACTCGTGCTGGGATCAATCAAAATGGCAGAATCAGTGGTTTGTGTCTCAAAAAAGAATTTGTAATGGTTACTTGTAAAATGTGTGGAAACTTGTTGCCTCAAATGAGTTAAGTAAATATGACTCATCTTCTTAGATGTAAAGTACTTTTTAACTTGAAAAAGAAAAGCTATATTTAACTAATTTGAGGCAATGAGTTTCCACACATTTTCCAAGTAACCATCACAAATTCTTTTTACAGTGTAGTCTTAGATTAGACCTTTATGATGACATATCATTATTCACTTTGAATAATCCTCAATATGTCAGCTAATTTTTACAAAATTTGCTGATAGACCAGTCACATCACAATTGCATACACAATAGCTCATTTTTACGAAGCTATGGTGTTAAACTACCCATTGCTTACACAACTGTCCGGATACCAGCTGCAGTGTATGTCCATCCACTTATCTTAACAATGTTGTCCACCTCACTTTGCCAGTCCGTTCTATTAAACTGATCAAAGGTCACATGGATGCTGGTGCTACTGGAGTACTGGACAAAGGCAAACTGCAGAGAGAAAAAGTTCAGTGTGGGGCAACATCCCCTATAAGCCACATTTTTAAATGTACCTATTAAGATAAGACTTTAAATTCACATATTATTGTCAGAGAATACAAGGTATGATCAGAGAATACCAGGTATGATACTCAATACATCAATTGTATGTCCCTTTTATGTATCAGAAAGCTGTCAGACTCACAGTGGTGTTATACTGAAGGAGAGTTGCAGTTACATTTTTAACAAACATCTTCATGACGGTGAACTGGTGTGTTGACACACTCCCAGACCCATCCATTAGGAAGGCAATATCTGCAGATGCTGAATTGACATACTCATTTTGACACATGAGAAATCAGAATTTTGTTTCTCTGGAGTATAGTATATAGTTGAACTCTACTGATATGTTAAATGTGCACAAAACTCTTTTACCTTGACGTGTGCGGGTTGTGATTTTAGTTGTTGAGGAACAGGTCCCTGTAAAAAGAAACAACAACAACAACAACAACAACAAAAAAAAAACATTAATTCTTTCATTTGTCTGGGGCCTAGTTCAAAGCAACTTTTCTCCTTTCCTTAAAGGAGAGCTCTGGCATGTTTAAACCTAGATGTTATCAGAGGACTTTATGCACTCTTATGTGGGACAAAATTCACATCCATTCATAAATGAGCAAGTTAGCTCATATAAGTAATATACAACATAGCAATTCAGGTATATTTGGGTTTTATTTTGATAGAATATGCTCGAATGACTGTTTTGTAGTGCTTGTCAAATAGTAGGATAGCTTGCAGATTTGCTAATGGATTTCTGTCATTTTTGTACCAAAAGAAATTGTATGAAGTCTTTTCACAACATGATCTACTTTAGTCTGAAATGTGCCCCTTTAAGATACACATCAGCCCTGACTCTCCAGGAAACACTGACCTCACTTAGCCTATGGCTTTCATATCATGTCAGATTACATCAGATCATGTCATACATTATCTTTTTGAATGGTCTCATGTGTTGGGTGACTATGCAGAAAATTGCTATGATTGCTGCTGCTGACTGCCGATAAAATTTAGAAGAATTCTGGTGCCCTTGGCTCAATGTAAACTGCTTGTTTGCATTTGTCGTTTAGTCTATGTTGTTCCGAATACTCTTGTTCTCCTTACTAAATGTATGGAGTTGGGTTTTCTACCTAAAGATCTGGGGTGTGTTTCCCAAAAGCATAGTTGCTAACTAAGTTAGCTACTATGTTGGTTGCAATGCAATTTTCCATTGACAACTAACTAAGTTGCTATCAGGTTAGCAACTATGCTTTTGGGAAATGCACCCCAGGTTAGTTCTCTTGCTTATACTAACATGGAATGCAAAATGAAGAGTTTGGCCTGTAATGCACTGCTTAAAAACGGACGCAGAACTGCATTTACTTACTCTAACTGCGTTCTCAGTGCATTATCAGACAAACTCAGGGAAATTCAGTTCTTGCTGTGATAAAAGGTTTGTGAGGAAATTTAACTTTATTCATTACATGGAATTTAATGTTACTGTTAACGTTGTTAATATTTTATCATAGCTACTGACTTTCCAACTGTGAGCAAAGCTGGGAGACAGTCTGACTGTATGTCTGCAAATTCTATTACCTTTGTCGGTAGGCAGTTGAGGTGTTGTTGTGGGCAAAGAATCTGTGGTGGTTAGTCCTGCAAAGACAGATGAGGTGGTAAATGTTGGAATGGCTGCTACAGATTCTTATGAAATTTTTACCAGAGGTGTGTCTTTGCCCAAGGAAAAACCTAATACATTTTGGTGATGATCTGGATCAGGGGCCGTATTCTCAAAGAATCTTATCTTAACTTTATGAGTACTCCTAAACCGCACTAAAAGTTTTTATGTAGGAGTTACTTCTTAAAAGTAATTCACAACGCCTCTGAGACCTACTTTTAGTTAGGATAAATAGCAACTTTTAGTCTTAGATAAAACCTCCGTTACTATGGTTGACGTCAGCTCTCATGCACAAGCCTGCTTGCATTTATATCGGAGATTGGTTGATGAGTGACAGGTGGGCGTCATCTCCACTGCGACCGGCACTGCCCCAGTAGACAGAATGCAATCGGAGATCTTGAGCCAAGAATGAAACGGTAAACGAGATTCGTGGTGAAATGATAAAGTATCTTTACACCGTTTTTGCTGCATTTTTGAGAGCACATTTAGAAAGAGAGGAAGAACACAAATTTAACTTGATCGTGAATAAATTGCATACATATTTTAACACGGGTTTTGGTGGCAGATTGCATTCCAATATGCTGCTGCATATTTCTTGATGATAGATACTCGAATAAATGACATTGCATGGGCATTAACAAAGGTTAAGGATGCTTTGCATACATTCGCGATGTGTTAGGAGTTGGTCTTAGTCCTCTGGACTTCTCCTAAGCTGTCCCAGACTTAGGTGCTACTATTAGAGCTAAATTGTTTTGTGAATTACTCTTATCCCAAAAAATTAGGAGTCCTAAACTTACGACTGGCACGCCCATTTTTTTTAGGAGTTCCTCCTAAATTTGACTGTTAAGAGCTATTAGCCTTAAGATTCTTTGAGAATATGGCCCCAGGAATTTAATAAAAGGAATCCTTGGGCTACTATTGACAAATGGCACTTCAATCTATGACCATATTGGTTTGGTGGAGCCCTGCACTCTCTGAGTGCTTTTCTAGTATTGACATATGGAATGTAAAATAAAGATTTTGGCCTGTTATGCACTGCAGAAAAGTGGAACTGTAACTGCATAATATTATGTTCTACAGCTTTGCATCCATTTTTCCTCTGTGCTTCATGAGATAAACTCTGGTAAATTCAGTACTTGTTGTGATTAAAGGATTTTGAGGAAATTTAACTTTATTCATTACATGAAATTCAATGTTAATGTTACATACAATACACACAATTACAACAAAGCACAACAACTTAGCGGAAGAGTCAATCACTGCAGGTATCCATCACTATAACTTACAGCAACAAGCCTATGACTAAATGACAACCAACTATCACTTTTTAACGCATTAATTATGAGAAGAATGGCTGGCAAGGCAGTTTAATTTGTACAGTGCATTTCATACACAGTTGAAAATGAATGTGCTTCACAGATTAAAAACAGAAACCAAAGGAACGAATAAAAACAAGCCGTTAAAACAAACAACAGCAGCCAACAGTCAGGTTAGAAATTGTGGTAACACTTTACTTGACGGATGAGTACATAACACATTCATAGCAGGTTTCATAAAATACTCACAAAGCATTCATGGCTGTTTCATAAGACATGACTCCACCTTCATACGCAATCCTTCATAAATGTGAAAGTTAGAATGCCGATAATCTATCAAAATGAAAGTCCAGTGGTCTCAAAGCAGCACTGCCATTTATGTTTGTCACCTGATTATGTCACAACTGAATATTTCATGAATATCTTAGGAATGTCACTTTACTATACAGGTTGCAAAGTATGCATAATCACTTATCTGAGTTTAACACTGAGAGGTAGGTTTAAAGTACTTTGAGATGACCTTGGAACAGTTGGACATTCCCCTTTTGAATGTGGGCAAGGTATAAAAAAAATATCATAATTACCCCAAGGTGCGATTTTTTTTTTTTTAGGAAACATTTAAATTAGATGCTTGTTTATGATCTGATACTGCATTTGTCCATTACTCTGATTTGACTTGATCAGGCAACATGTTTAAATCAAGGACTTCAATGCTTCTTTGAGACCATTGGACAGGTGCAAGCATAATTTTTTTTTTGTTGTTTTTTTTGTTTAATCCGTTACCTGAACACATCAGGGTCCATAAATACTGGTCAGCTCTAGTTTACCTCTCAGTGGTAAACTCAGATGAATGATTATGAATACTTCGCAACCTGTATAGTAAAGTGACATTTGAAGTAAACTTCATAAAATATTCATGAAATATTCAGGTGTGACATAATCGGGTGACAAACATGAATGGCAGTGCTACTTTGAGACCACTGGACTTTTATTTTGATAGGTTATCGACATTCTATCTTCCACATCTATGAAGGGTTGCGTTTGAAGGTGGAGTCATGTCTTACGAAACAGTCATGAATGCTTTGTGAGCATTTTATGAAAGCTGCTATGAATGTGTTATGTACTCACCCGTCAAGTAAAGTGTTACCGAAATGGTCATACAAACAATAAAATACATAACAGTATTCATGATGGGACAGGGCAGAATTTTGTACCACCAACACAGATGGAAAAGTCTCTAGTCTCGTTTTTTTCTGACTTTCTGCTAGACTGGTGTTCAGTCTCGTGTTTGTTGTTCTCAGGCAAACCTGTAGTGCAAGGGTGGATGAGGAGGATGGGCGTTTGTGAAAGTGGGTGTGGAGGCTAGCTGTGGAAGTAAACAACTGTGGGAAGGTTCAGACTGAGGTCGCCAGTCAGCAAAGCTCAGTGCTCCATCTGCATTCACCCTGTAATGAACCATTTAATCTTCAAAGTGACTACGAGTTTGGTAAATTAACATCTTAAAGGTCCCATATTACGAAAAATCACTTTTTATGGCTTTTGAATGCGTTTCTGGGGTCTATACTGCCTCTACACACACTTTAAGTTGGATAAAAAGCCTCAATTGTTAAAATAGACAATTTACACTGCTAGTAACTGTTCAGCTGCTGTGTGCTTAAACCGCCTGCATAGAATTGTCTTAACTACGTATGTCACAGGGTAAGTTGGGTGGGGTCCCAAAATATTGGCAGCTACGTAAGCAGCTGAGGGCAATAAGAATGGACAATTGCAAAAAAAAGAGAGAGAGAAGTTGGCAGGCACTTTGCAGCTGAGAAGAATGAAAATTATCAATTGACTAATTAGAGGTGGTCTGTCATAGGCTACAGGGGAAATACTCAATGTGTTGGCTGCAGGTGTCTAGTTACCTGGTGCACCCCCATGAGAAACAACCCATCCGAACATTAGAGCTAAAAAAGTTAGCTTGGAAAAAGCGTAATATGGGACTTTTAAACGTTGTCTGGTGTCCCTTTCAATTTTGCAATGTTTTGCAATGACAAATGATTCTGATATTCATCAATTCATGAAAGAAAATATTTACATTTCTTAATGATATACAGAAGTAAGTTTAATGTAAAGAAATGGGAAGAAGGCCTTGAAAAGAAGTCTTACTCATAGCCAGCAGCAGCAGAGGGCCTAATGATGGTGGAATCCCCTTCATTGTGTGTCTTCTGTCTTTATCACACACTCAAACACTCTGGAATAAATGATAGAGAAGTTCAACAGGTGCAGTACCAATATCTGTAAATCACTTTCAATACAAGCATCAGTCAAATGAATAAAAATGTAAAAAAAAATAATCACCAGTAATTTGTGTATTTTAGATTTATTACTAGCATGGAATATGGGATGTTGGTGATGATGGGATAAACTAATTGTACCCTGCACGTTTGCTAGTCCTAAGACTATTTAACTGTAAAGTGACTCCAACTGTCAGTTTGCATCAACTATCCTCATCACAACCCAATTCCTTGGGCACTTCTAACGGCTGAATTAGAAGGCTGGGCTCAGTGGTTTGCGCGTCCGACAGGGTTTTTTTTTTTTTTTTGTGGCGGGTTCGAGACCCGTGTGCAGTTCAGACCGTCACCGGCTACACAACCTATGATTAATCTAGAAACCAACTTAGCAACCACTACCCTAGAAACAATCTAGCAACCATATCATGTGTCCCAACAACATTGTATGCAGAGCCAGTTTGAAAGATTCCGTCCCTAGTCTCTATCCATCGGGACCAGACTATACATTTTATGCTATAGTCTGGCTTGTCAGGCTAATCTTGTAGTGCTATGTTATGTGTCAACAAATGAGGTGGAGGAGGAGGACGAGGAAGATTGGTATGAATGGTAGTTTGTAAGGTTTCTCAACATGACATGCTCCTGATATCTGGCAACATGAATGCCAAAGTGGGAACTGACAACTCCAATTATGAGAGCGCAATGGGCAAAGATGGGTATGGCTCAAGGAAGAACAATGGGTGCCTTGTTTATTTCTGCTGGAATAGAAACCTGGTTATTGGTGGAACTATATTTCCACACAAAAACATCCACAAGCTCACCTGGAAGTCACCTGATTATTAGAACTATCAATCAGATTGACCACATTATAATTAATAGAAAATGGCGCAGGCCACTACAGGATGTGACAGCAGGCCACTACCTTTACCTTTATACAGATGTTTACAACGACCACTACCTGTTCATTGCCAACATCAACCTCAAGTTGAAGAGGTCCAGGCCACAAGACCAGCAGCAAAAGATGATAAGTATTTCAAAGCTCCAAAGACCATGGACCTGAGAAACTGCTTACAAATTAGATGATAACTCTGACAGTCCCCACACTACATCACAAATGGAGCATATACTCTGAAATGGCACAGAAGGTGTTGGGCTGTAAACGACGTGGGATCAAGGAAAGCCTATCAGCTAACACCAGGCACAAAACTGTAGAGAGAAAATATCCAAAAGTAAACTTGAGTCTGAATGGCTTATTGAAAAAGCAAAGTTGGTCTGTAACAAACGTGTATTGTCATGCATGCTATAAAACTTCAGGCATGTTCTCGACAAAACTCTCTTCTTCGCGTTGTATGGCAAACAGACATTATCACAACCGTCTGGGCTGAAGAATTACTGTTTTTGCAGCGTTTCAACGTTAGTCCATGGTCAAAGCCGTGGTTTATGGTTCCAGTGTTGATTATGGCGCCGCAGTCTCTGTCTCTTCCACTTTCGCACGCAGGAATGGATGTAACAATGTCATACAACAACAGCCTCATAAAAATTCAAATTTTGTTGAGTGTTAATACATTGGTTTCTAACTCAGCCATAATAATTTTAGCCTAGGCCTATATCCTAAAGAAAAGCTGGGTAACCTTTAGCCTATCTAATTTATGTGGGCACTTCATTGAGTGCTTCAGTGGATGGTAAAACAAAAAAAAAGTTTGAGAAACAAATGTTGTGATTTGTGCAGAGACTTTATGACGGGCAGTGTTTCAAAACAGGTGTTAATGGCCAAAATGGCAGGGACACATTGGGAAGGTTGAGGGACAGTGACACATTTGAGGGCAACCAAAAGTCAAAAGAAATCCAAGATAACTTGGCAACGGGCCTCCACACCTCCCCGGCGGTCATCACGGTGGTCTTCGGCCTGACGCTCCCCGCCACCCTCCTCCTCCTCCAACTCCGGAACACCAAGCGCAGCCCTTGCCCGCACTGCAATATTGTGCAACATGGCTGTTACACAAATTACAGCGTACAACGTCGCTGGCGCGAACAGGAGACCACCAGCTGATTTATGGATGCATCTGAAGCCCATCTTCCAGCGCTCGATGGTGCGCTCCACGACACATCTTGCCAGTCGATGAGCCTCGTTGTACTCCTGCTCGCGGGGGTCTTGTGGGTCTTGTACCCACTATCTCCAAAGAGCCGCCACTCGCCAACAGCCTCCTGGCCGATGCTGGAATCCCGGAACACAAACGAGTCATGGGTGTTTCCCGGCCACCTTGCCAGGAGATCCAGGATGAGGCCCTGGTGGTCACAGATCACCTGGCAGTTGATGGTGGCATACCCCTTCCTGCAGATGTACAGGTGCCCATCTTCAAGTGGAGTGAGGATGGGAAACAGCGTTCCGTCCACCACTCCGGTCACCTGTGGGATGCGGTGATGTTGGAAAAAATGCCCCTGTATGATGGCCCTCTGGTCGCGGGTGTCAGGGAACCGAATGTGCCGTGGCACCAGCCAAAGCAGGCTGTTGGTGACGGCCTCGACAGACCGGCACACGGACACCCTCGACAGCCCATGCCCATCCCCGACAACCTGCAAAAAGCTGCCCATGGCGTAAGCAGCCAGAAGTTGGACTTGCGCGGTTAGCGCGAAGTTCCTCCTCGTTGGACGCGTCAGGTCTCGCCCAATGTCTTCCAGGAGGTCCAGGATGGCCTGTCTTGGAACACGGTATCGCTCCAATATTGCAGCGTTGTTGTAAACCTCGAGGGGATTGAGGTTGTCCCGAAGCGCAGCGTTAATATGTACGAGGCGACTTCGGGGACGCCGCTGTCCCGGTCTCCTCTCTTCGCGCACGAAGCACCAAAACACGCTGTATAGCAGCTATAGTTTTGCCTACTTCTGAAGAGCTTCCCAGCCATATATATTTCCTACCAGACTAATTGCTCAAAGCTGAGTTTGGTTAAGGTCATTGCAACCATCTGTCATACACAACTGCTAAATTACCGCCACCATCAGCTGCAGAATACTTCATTAATTATCAATAAAACCTGTAAACTCAGTGTTTATGTGTGGTTTAGGCTACTTTCAGCTGCCAGATGAAACTTGGTATATGAATGAGAGGGACAGACCTCCCACAACATGTCAGTCATTTGCAGTGTTGGGTAAGTTACTCAAAAAAAGCAACTTGTTACTTTACTTTAGTTACTGCTGTGAATTGTAACTGAATTACTTTACTTGTTACTCTTTTTTAAAAGTAACTTCACTACTTTACTCGTTACTTGGGCCTACTTTTTTCCTCCTGCTCATCCAGATTTCCTATACAGAAACAGACTCACTCAGGGTTGTAGGCTACTGGGACACGTTACCTACTGTACCTACTCTCTGGTGCACATAGACTTTGGTTAATTATTAATATTTAGTGATTTGGTGATGAGAAACACTGATGTTGTTGAGAGGTATGCGTCTACATAAATCCTACAGGACGCTCAATATAAATTATTTGTAACCTAACCTAATTGTCAGATGCTGCAATAGAGTAGACCAACTTCATATGAATAAACAAACAGAATTTACCTGAGATATGATTTAACTGTGCAAATCGAAAGTAACTTAGTAATGTCTAGTTACTGTAGGTAGGAACTGTAATTAAGTTACTGATATTTTAAAAGTAACACGTTACTTTACTTAGTTACTGCAAAATGTAACTAATTACAGTAATTAGTTACTTTGTAACTAGTTACCCCCAACACTGGTCATTTGATACCGCCAATTAAAATTGATGTAACAATTTCATCCAACAACATTTTGTTTGGTAACATAAGAGTTAGTTGCCTACACTGTAAAAAAGAATTTGTAATGATTACTTGTGTAATCATTGATTAAATGTGTGGAAACCCTTTGCCTCAAATGGGTTAAGTAAATATGACCTATCTTTTTCAATTTAAAAGTAGCCTAATGTACATCTAACAAGATATGTCATATTTACTTAACCCATTTGAGGCAACGAGTTTTCAGACATTTTTCAAGTAACTATTACAAATTCTTTTTTACAGTGTATGCTACAGAGACGATTTCACTTGAGGTTTATGACCGCACCTCTAGGCTGGAAGAACTTTGCTGGTTCTGTTGCTGATGAAGAACCATACGGTTCGAAAAGTTGCCTGTTTTTAACATCAATTAACATAAATGTGAATTGGAGCTATATCAATTTATGGACCGTTTCTTATTTTTACGTTTTTCCACCTGTGCTAGTTGTCTTGGATGTGCGCACCACTCCCAATCGCCTACATGTCTGGGGAAATTGCCATTGTTTTTTGAGACATGAAATCAGTGCTTTGTATATCACCTCACTATTTTAAACATGGCTTAGGCCTATCAGATGGCATGGAATGAATTGGGAGAAATACAAAACAGAAACTTAGGATTTTATGATTTTATTTAAACCAACTTGATGTGCCAGGGGGTTCCAGTGAAGCTGAGGAGAGAATAAAAATACATTTAATGAAATGTACAGTTTAACATTACAAATGACATATAATGAAAGTGAAATGATCAACTTCAAGTCACGTAACGTAACATAACTAGGCCACACTTACCTCACCTTGTTGCTCTGGCAAAACAATGGGAAGGGCAATGCTGTTCATCTAAAAGAAGCCGTCTGGCTTCTAGGTCGAGCTTGGCCTTTTATAATTCGAGCAGCTGTTGTTGGAAGCGGGAATCCCGCGAAGAGGCCTCTTTCGCTATATCCCGCATTTCCTTCATCACCTCCAGTTTCTCCTTCATTACCTCCAGTTTCTCCTTCTCCAGCTGGATCAGGTCCTGGCTACACGAACATGGCCCTGGCAATGTAGCCAGGGTGGCGGTAGCTCGAGAAGGAGAAGGGCGTTGAGAGGTATGTGGCCAGGAGAGATCTTCTGGGGCCGATTCATCGGAAGACTCCTCTGATGCCCGGTCTTCAGTTTGAGGATCGGTAGGGGCCGGATCTTGGGCAACCTGGCCACCGTGGACATCCACCCCTCCCTCCATGCCAACGGAGGCCGTGGTCCCCAGGATAGCCACGACCCTCTCCTACTCTGGTGTCAGCTCGGCTGCCTTTGGGGGACCTGCACCAGTCGCCGTCTGATCCCGCCTGACCTCAAACGCCTTCCTTTTAGCCAGGCTAGAGCCAGCCTGCCACTTCTTGCGAACTCCTTCAGCTGCCCTGGCTATGCCGGTGATGGCAATCGTTTTTGGGCAATGGCCTCCCAGACCCGCTTCTTCTGCTGGCTGTTCAGCTGTCCCTTAAAACGATTAAACAAGATGGCTTTTTACCGCTCCACTTCATCTAGAAGCGTCCGGACTTCCATCAGCCGTAAAGCTGGCCTTTCTCTTTTGCTTTCCTGTCTCCATAAGACCTGTTCATCGTCTGCGTTTACTGTGGGCAATTAACAATGGACCTATTTCTATTTTTTAAGTGTAAATGTACTTATAGTAAAAACGCAGGCTACAATATTGTCATCCATTTTACATAATGTAGCAACTAGCTTCAAGAAACACATTATTTGATGTAGCCTAATTGATTCACCGTGCCCGCTGGGAAGAATAGGTAAAAATCAGCACCACGGCAGTGGACAGCGCTCCTTAAGAAGCTTCTTAACGTGAACACGTGTTCACGACCTTATGTGCATGTTCGGGAAATGCGTGTAGAAAAAATTAAGAATCTTTGTAACATCACTCGTTCGCTCATTCGTAGCCACTAAGATCCATCGTTATCGGGAAATGCAGCCCAGACTTGTAATGGCATGTTGAGTTCGTGCACAATAATAAAAGCTATTCAAATGGATGCCTGTCCGTGATATCAGTTGTGATTGAGTTATCACAAGTGCAGTGCCCTCACAGTCACTTTCTGTGCAGTCAGGGGTGAGGAAGGGGTGCACCATCTCACCCATCTTCTTCCTACCTGCAATAGACTGGATCACAACCAACACAATAGCAGAGAAGCACAGAGACCTCCAATGAACTCTGTCCTACCAGCTGGAAGACCTTGACTTTGCAGATGACCTTGTTCTCCTTTCAACAAACAACTCAAAAACTGACATCCTAAACAAATATTGCCGGACAGGTCAGACTTGTTATCACCACCTCCAAAACGTAAGTGACACATAAACTCCACCCTCATAGTACCTATCCAGGTGATTGGAGCACCATT
This sequence comes from Sardinella longiceps, assembly GCA_027497455.2. Classification (NCBI taxonomy): domain Eukaryota; kingdom Metazoa; phylum Chordata; class Actinopteri; order Clupeiformes; family Clupeidae; genus Sardinella; species Sardinella longiceps. The sequence goes on along the minus strand of JAODXP020005426.1, from coordinate 24,726 downwards.
TGAGTTGAGGACCATTTGAGTCAAGTCACATACCTTGCCTTATCAGCAAGGACAGAGCTGTCCATACACACAAGGCTAGGAAAGGCTCAGAGAGCCTTACCCTGGCTCCGCCCCATCTGGAGTTCAAAGATGCTCCTGTACAAAAGTAATTCAGGCTAGGCTGTATGCTATTCACGGCTATTGTCATTACTGACGATATATGTTGTGCTTTGTGCCCCTGCTAGATCACAGTGCTGACAAATGATGCCCATTGTTGCTAGTTATCACATAATGTTACAATGTTACAATATTACATAGTTATTACATTTTCACACCCCAAAAAATCAGCTACCGCATTTTGTAATAGCCTCTGCAATGTGTTAATGGTATTACAAAATGTGATAAAATATGTTACATATTGTGTTCAAGCGATTCATTACAAAATGCAGTAGCTGTGGGGTGTAACAGCTTTGTACTCAACTAAACCAGTTCTCTCTCCCTCTCACAAAATCAAGTTTTTCCACAGCTATATTACCTTGCGGGGTTCTGTGCATACGATACGAATCACTTTTGACATTTGTGCCACCTTTCATTGTGTCAACAAAATCTGTCAAGAACAAGAGTTGAGATACCTAATTGCAGATTCCAGCAGTTGTCTTGATGGACTTGCACTGCAATTATTCTGCGCTGCAATTATTGTAGTGAATAGCCTAAGTGCATGATTCTCTGAAGTTGTGACACACAGGACAGGATTTGTGCAACTGTAACAGAGGTTTTATGAATATGTAGCCCCTATTTTGTGTTTGCAATAGTAAAGAAAATAAATATGACTTCAAATGTACTGTTACACATGAGCCTTGTCTGTGACTTTAGTACACACATGTAAATTAATAACTATAGTACACCTTCAAATTTATGGTTACACATTTGTGACTTCAGTGTAGTAGCATGCGCGAAATATTTGGAACAAAAATACCTTCGTACTTAAAATATACAAAAGGGAATATGTAAACTAAAAAGAGAAAAGTGAATGCTTTCCTGGGTCACTTATCCAAGTCTAGTAAAAAAGGGTGCTCATAAAAAAACTGCATCCAAACAGCCATTAAAAGATAAAAAACTACTTTTGAGGCACTACTTATTAAAGTTTAAAAGCCTTTTTTTAACTCTGGCTACATGGCAAGATTTAAATAATGTAGCCAGAGTTAAGTAAAGGCTTTTAACTTTAATAAGGAGTGCCTCAAAAGTTGTTTTTATCTTTTCATGGGAATATGTAGATATGTAAATCAAAGTCAGGGAGTTAAAACACATAAGAGTGAAGAGGTGAATCCTTACCAAAGTCTGTTAGCTTTGCGGGGTTGATCCTGGAGATCAGTGGTTGATCCAGGACAGTAATGGTTGATCAAGAAGAGAGTGACTGATCCAGATCAGTGGTTGACGCAGGAGATCAGTGACTGATCCAGGATATCAGTGGTTGATCCCGTGGCTGAGAGGGATGCTTGAGTTGGAGCACACTGAGAAACCGTGGCAGCCCAACAAGTGCCTGCTCACACACTGTATGGCCACACACACACACACACACACACATTTAGACACACTGGCTGTATATACACTGACTGGCAGACTACTAAAGGGGAGGTTCCACTGTTTTCACAGGGAAAAGACACCTACCATTCAGGAGAGTCATAACACTAAGACAGTCATGTCAAATCAACTTAGCAAGAATGAGATAACACCTCCAATAAACATCTGTGTACACTTTATATCTCAGTTATAATTACATGAAAAACTTTTAAAATAAGTTCAGAATCAAAGGTCATACACTGTAAACAACACAACCACTAGCCTACATTTAGTTTTTTGAGGGGACTTAAAGAAGTTCAAGGTATATTAATTTAGTTGTTCAAGGTCACTACATGGTAGCCTGGCGAGCCATCATATATCATTGAAATGTATAGTCTGGCATTGAGGCATAGACTCAATCGTGGGCTGAACAAGGCTGTTATCTTTCAAACGACTTACTTCTGGATGCGAAAGGATAGCCTATGGCTAATCGGAGGAACGAACAAGATCTAAACACCAAATCAAAAGACCCTGGTGTTCGGCGAAGCCCGCCCTAAACACATAGAGCATTGTGATTAAATGTTGCCAAAGGCGTCATCCAATGAAATTCCCTATGGCTGAGCAAATTTATTTGCCGCCCCTAGTACGTCTAGATTGCTAGGCTAACTACATGGTGTTTGGTAGAAAGAAGACCAAGAACATTTGGTACATCATACTTGTAGAACGACCCAGAGCAGTCCCTAAATAAATTAGTGGGTTTTTATTTGTTTGTTTATTTGTATATTGTGATCAAGATCCCTGATTTTGTGCTGTTTGTGATGGTGTTTTCTAGCCTTGCTGAATATTGGAATGCACCATTGGCAGGGCTCAGTTAAATGTTCCTCTGCAAGCAATAGTGATACAACCAATATTGCTCTGCAAACAATAGTGATACAACCAATATACACATACGCGCGGGAACATAGGGGGCTGCGTACGCTGCAGCCCCCTATGTCAGAGCGTCAGCCCCCCCTGGAGGGGGCTGCGATTAGGCCAGATATTTATTGATTCACTCCAAATCAATCATTAAAATTTCATACATGACTTGTATAAAGCAGAGTGCAAAACTAAACTAAGGAGGCTCGTAGGATAACTGACATAACAGGTAGGCTGCCTATCAGAATTCCTGAGAAGCGTGATCAATGGTCCGTTTTTTTTTTTAGGCTATTAAGCATAGAATATTCCGCATTTTTATCCGACCCTTCCTAAATGAAAATAAAAATATGTATACATCCACTAATAGACTACTGTGCCCAATTGTTCAGAAAGCTCTAGTGGACAGGCTGACCCATATAGCCCAGCTATTAACAAGAGAATGCCTCCTCCTATAACCTCCTCAACGTTGACAGCAATTCTCTGAGAGCGCACTGTTCGGTCAGGTCTGACAGCAGTTTGGAAGGCCAGTGTGGCCACGAAAAAGAGGAAAAGATCTGTTCTCAAAATTGGCTATCAAAAAGTTATAGGTCTACTCGCAGTTCTAATGTTTTTTTTTTCGCATTTTGTATAGCCTAGTAGCTATCGCCATTTAATGACAGCTTCATCTCGATTATTAACCAAAGACAAGCCAACGTAACCTGTTATGTCTTGAATGGATAAAGTTCATTATTCGTGTGAGCGTTCGGCACCAAAATATAATCATGTGTTCCTTGTCCTCATAGCCTATCAGCACTGTCCGACAATTTCTGTAGGCTACAGAACTTTTCAAGGTATTTTGCGCACAGACAGACCAGACAAACGTCCACAAACATCTAACATATTAACATGCGCCACTGGTTGGATCGAATAAGTTAATAGAAATATTTTTGCTTTAACCGAGCTACCTCTACAACTAATCTAATTTGGAATGAGTGAAAGCAAGCGAGAGAGAGAGAAAAACCGGTATGTTGGGTTGAGAAATGAGAGCGAAGCAGTGGAGATAGAAGACGTGCGCAGGGGTCTCCGACTGAACGATAACATTCTCCCTGTCACTGCGCTTTATTTGAGGTTCTCTCAGATATACCCTACCTAGGCTATCTATGTTACACGGAAAACTTAGGTTACTGAGAAGACAAAAAACAGGTGGAGATTCTGTTTGGCAGGCTATAGCCTATTTTAAAAGACCCTTGCAAAAGTAGGCTACTTTGTTAGGATTTCTAACCGATTAAAATCATGAACATATTTGATTGACTTGTCTTTTCGTATTTTGTCGATGGATGTTGAACAGATATAGACAAACAATACAGACAACAATCACTCATCACTTCTAGATAGGCATTGTAGGGCCTATGTATGCCATTAGTGGTGTGCGCAATCAGCAGAAGAACTGCGTTGCGACTCATCTCCTGGAAAAATGTTTGGCACATTTGGGTATAGGCCTACCTACCCGCTGTCACACTAGAATACGCACCCTACAATAGCCAATGGTTATTCAACAGCAAAGATAGCCAAACTTTTTCTAATGTTGGCTATTAAAAAAAAAAAGTTACGTGACGTCACATTTTACGACCCAGCCCCCCACCCCCCCTACACAAAACACCTTCCCGCGCGCCTGAATATACAACTCCTTGACATCCTATATAGGCTGTGTGTGTGTGTGTGTGTGTGTGTGTGTGTGTGTGTGTGTGTGTTTTATTTGGTGTATTACACAACTCAACATAGTATTATTATTTTATGGCTAATTATAATGTATTGTATATAGTGACAGTGTACAGTAGCAAATATTTATACTTTGTTACTTACCATCCCTGTGACCTTGTCCCAACTATTTTGGAGTGTGTTAATGCCATGAATTTGAAAATAAACTTATTTTCCCCTTAAAATTATACATTTTCTCAGTTTCAAAATTTGATATTTCATCGATGTTGTATTCTGAATAAAATATTGAAATCTGAAACTTCCACATCACTGCATTCAGTTTTTTATTCACAATTTGTAAAGTGCCCAAACTATTTTGGAATCCTGTTTGTATATTGCTTTGAATTTTATCTTTTCAATGTTGTCTGTCATCACTGACATTTCTTATGGAATTTGTGACACCAGATCACAGGAAGCCCCAAAGCACACATGGAATGTTTCAGTTAATGAGCGAAAATGAGAAGCTGCATACCAAACCAGTTCTACTGATGTATGCATGAGGGAAGTGATGTCAGTGGTGGTGTGTATTACCAAACACTCTCTCTCACACACACACACACACTCCAGACAACCTCTAATATACTTCAGCATACTGCGCACTCCACCACCCCTGTCCTGAACTAGCGGAATAGCTTCAAACTATCCTCTGCAAAGTGTAGCCTTTTCGCTAGTGCAGAGAAAATGCATAAAGGCAACTTGGCATGGAGAATGCCGTTGCACATGAACACTTCTGATTTTAATATTCAAGGTGCTTTATAGCTATGAAAAGTGCATAATCTGTTGTAATCAGAGGAAGTTTTGCAGAGATACAGGCTAACATGTAGTGACGCTTCTTATGCATATTAATGACTGAATGGCAGAGTGCATTAAACCCGCTATAGGGATATAATTGGCACCGAAATGGAGCCCCGAAATCCACAACATCTTTCGGTCTGGTTACTACCATTTGTGCTGGCGCCGGTTCCATAGTTGTACTGCATTTCGGTACCCAACCCTAGTTCACCTCTTGAAAATCGATTATTCAAAATTGGTTATTCACCCCCTTACCTGGAGTTACATATGTGGGTAACAGTATTTTGGTCTCAGTGCATGCATTGTCCTGGTCTGCCAACCCCAATTTTACTTGTAGCTTATCATAGGTGCTGGAAAGTAAAGTTGCCAAAGAGTTGCTATCTGGCAACATTACATTCCAGCGCCTAAGCTAAGCTACAGCTAAAAAATTGGGAAAATTGGGGCCATGCTAGGAAAATGCCAGCACTGAGACCAAAACACCCACATATGTTACTCCAGGTAAGTGGGTGAATAACCAATTTTCATAAAGATGGGAACTATTCCTTTAAGCAACATACAGGACAATAGAAAAAATATGTTTTACTGAAAACAGTTGTGCCTTCCCACAGTCATCTGCTGTGATTGACACAGTACGTCAGGAATGTTGACTGTTGACTTGCATGTGATGTGACTGTCTCATGTATGGAAAAACCTCCTTGCATTTTAATTTATCTATCTCCACTCTTTGCCGTTGCAATAACATAAGGTACTGTACATCTCAAACAAACGTCTCAAGTAAATCTTAACTAATTAACTATCTATATGGTATATGTGCACATGGGACGATTCTAGGCATAGACAAACGAGGCGGTCCCCTAGGGCACCAAATATCGTGGACATCACAACCCTAGGCATTCTTCAGTGTTTCTCTTGTATTTTTTTGAAAAGGGGTAAAAACTCAAAATAGACCTCCACAGTGACATCAACAAAACATAACCAATGCCGATCATAACCGGCGTCGCAATTTCAATTCATTTTTGATGGAGCATGTCAAATCATCCCACAAAGCATTCTGGGAAGGTAGCGTATTGATCCGTCATGTCAAAAGTTGGGCTATGCTGTTGTCCTCAACTCTGTTAAAATCTGGTCACAATTCAGGAAACACTTCAATTTGACCACAACATCAATACACTCTCCTATTGCTGAGAATCACAATTTTCCACCTTCCACCTTGGACTCAAATCTCTTTTCTCAAGGTAAATTCTGCTCATTCTCTCAACTCACTGAGATATTTGATTTGCCAAAATCCCATTTTTTTAGATATCTCCAAATAAGACATTATGTGCATAAGAACATTGATTCCTTTCCAAATCTGCCATCAGACAATGCTATTGACAATATTCTCTCCTTATCACCACATCGTAAAGGCTTGATCTCAGTACTTTATCAATACATCAGTAGCATCTCTCCTCAGTCACTTCAAAGAATTAGACAACTTTGGGAAGTTGATCTTGGAGAAGCAATGAGAGAGGACCAGTGGGAGGCCGCACTAGACTTAGTGCATACCTCATCCCCCTGTGCAAGACATAGCTTAATTCAACTTAATATCATCCTAAGAGTGCACTGGACTAAAGCCAGGCTGGCCAAGACCTTTTCTGGCATTGATCCTTTTTGTCCCCGTTGTAAGCATCAACCTGCTGATCATATGCACATGTTTTGGTCATGCCCACGCCTTACAACATTTTGGGGAGAGATTTTCCAAGCCTATTCAACAATGTGTGGTGTGCACATCCCTCCGAACCCAATATGTGCAATTTTTGGCTTTACTGATGAAACCCGCTCTCTCAGAAACAAATTTTATGTTGTGATAGCTTTTACCTCTCTTCTAGCTAGACGTCAGATATTGTTGTTATGGAAGGAACAAACAGCACCCACATTTAATAGATGGATCAGAGACTGCATGTCTTTTTTGAAATTAGAGAAAATTAGATGCACTCTTAAAGGTTCTATACAGAGCTTTGATAGAATTTGGAACCCTTTTTTAACATATTATGAGAGCCTCCAAAACCCATTGCAAGTATAGTAGATGGCTACCCCCCCCCCCCCCCACCACCTGCACCCACACACCCCCCCCCCTTTTTTTGTCTTCTTTTTGTTTGTTTGTCTAAATATTATTCCATATATTGTTGATATTTAGTTTTGTACTCTCATACTTGCAATACATTGCCTGTCTGGCTTTACCTGTATTGTTTTATTTATTTTGTCTTGTTTTGTTTTGTTTTGTTTTGTTTTGTATGTATGGGATGGGCAGACTGAGGGTGGGTTGGGTGGGTGGGTGTTTATGATTATTATTGTATATGCAACATGTAAATGTATATTTCTCTTCTGAAAAATCAATAAAAAATGTTAAAGAGAAAAGTTGGGCTATGCTGAACATTATGCAAATGAATCCGTCAAACGCAGCATTATTGTCCAATGATATTACAACGTCGTGCTTGTGCAGTAGGAATCAACCAAACAGGAGCAGGTAAGAGAAGCTAACTGAAATCTAACTATCTATCTATCTATCTAAGCTAACTGCCTCTTGTAAACAACGCAGGAGACTCGCTTTTTGCTTGAAACGCTGACGTGACTAGTGGATCACTACTGTAACACACCTGTCTTGCTGCCTCAGGTATCGTCGAGTTGATGTCACCACCTCCCTCCCCACCACCACCAGTTTGGTCCCATCTGTCTCCCATCGGTCCCAGCTGACTCAGGCAGGATCTGCCAGATCTACAGATGTTTCAAGGCCCAGACCGATGATGGGGCCTTCACTTGATTAAGATGCTATATTGTTCATTTGGTCATTCCATGCTTCTAATAAATGGTTGTAATCATATTCCTTCTCTGAGGCTTTCTGGTAGAAATGGTTTTCTCTCTAGACGGCGCAATGCCTTCTTTTTCAACCAATCCCTATCTGTTTGGCCATCACAATGTTATGTGCCAGGACTCATGTGGGCCAAGTTCACTGTCGCAATGTTTTGAAATATTTCGCCTACATGTATGTAGCCTATAAAACAAACTTGTTGCAACCTGTTTTGTATTCTTGATCTCAAGGTTGGTGATGTCAGTTCCCGAAATTTAAACCTGAACAAGAAGAAGGCTAGAGAAATTCCATCCAGAAAGACGTTATTGGCCTAATTAATGTTTTGGTAGAAGTTTCCCTTCCCAGCTGGACTCATTAGAGGCATAGAAATTGGGGAAGCCAAACACTGGCGCAGTGTCATTATTGTGGACTCCCTGCTTAGTGCTTACCCTGACGAGATCAGAGTGAAGAGGTAGGAATGCAATAATCTCACTTATGTCAAATGCAGCGCCCCCAGGCGCATCTGAGATTCCTTCGTAAGAGAGTTGTTTCAGAAGACTGGACGTCATCAACATTTTTTGCATACTGTATAATTGGACAAACCACTTGTCTGTCACCTTACTTTAACTGCTTATATCGACTTACCAGTTGCATCCTGTGAGCCAACGTAGTTTCTAGGTTTTCATCTATTCCAAACAAACATAAATGCTAGTGTCTGCGGCATAGTTGCCACTCGCGTAATATAGATGTTCTTTCATAATAACTGTCTGTTAGTGTTTTGTAAGTTTGCAATAGATGAGCTACGTCAAAAATCCCGCCCGGCAGTTCGTGATGGTCTCCTGGTTGGTCCGTCCATTCAATATCAGTCCTGAAACCCCTTTCAATGGACGCGATATCAGATGCCTGCGCCCGGGGGGACTGCATCTGATGTGAGTGTGGTTAGGAATGCTAGGCATACTGTAAGTGGAATCTGGAATTTCTTCTAACTAAGCACAGAATGTGCTAACACTCAAATCCAGTAGTGCACACATGCAAACATTAGTTCATTATATGTCATTATATACGCTATGAATGTGTAGTCTTCGTTAAAGGAGACATTTGGTGTGAATCAATCAATAGACTTCTTGCTTACAAAATAGCAAACTGATTACTAATGCAGAGTGAATGGGACATAATTAAAAGAAACTGACGGTGCTTTCACACCGCAAGCGCGAGACGTCCACTTAACGTCAGAAGCGAACAAGCAATTTACACTGAATCAATGGATCCTCATTATTCGAAACCAAAAGTAAGATCTGAGGTGCCCTTGACTCAATCTAACGTGTTACGTGTTTGCGTTAGGTCTATGCTGTTTGAAATTCTTTCATTCCATGCGAAATACATTTATACCAAAGATCATGGAATACTGAGCAAGATAAGGCATCATAATACATTTTAATGGGAGCAAACTGGAATACTTCCTGTCTGCATAAATGCATTACATCACAATAGATGATTTCAAACATCCGGGAATTTTGCCATTATGACATGTGTGACGTCCAGTTTGGGGGGTAAACGAAAGATCCGAAGACCATTCAAATGAATGGAGATGAGGAGTAGCAAGTACACTTAACACCTTATTATAATTTACCCGGCCATCAAACAATATGATGAATATAACGGTTTTTAAGACTTACTTTCACCCAAATGATTCGTGGTCAGAATAAATTTATTCGCAGCCAAATTCGTCTGCAGTGTCCTGATGTTGCTGGCTAACTCAGGTATTTGCTAACGTTAGTGGTAGCTCCGGTTAGCTTGCTAATAGCCAAATTGATCATATTAGAGTAACACAGCTTACTGACTGGTCTTACTTGTTGACAGCAAGATCGTATGGGCATACTAGAGTGTGAATATTGCCATGTTAATACATTTAGATGTGTTCAGAAGCCTACAGAAGTGCCGTTTTGACGGTTAGCTTGCTATATAGCCGCTAACGTCCATAGACAACAGCTCTAAGCTGAGAAGAAGTTCTGTGCTTACTTTGGGTAACGGAAAAATATGCGCAATTTAAACATTAAGGTGTAGTTTAAAATCCTCTGACAAAAAGAAAACACTTACATAAAGTGGTCTTGTGGGTTTTATTTTCATAAACTGACACATCCAAACTTATAAAGCCATGACTCTGCTGAAGTATAGTCCGTTTTGCATTGAGAATAACGTAATCAATCCGGTCAGGTTTACCCCTGAAAGTGGGCGTGTCCGGCCGTTGCCTGATTGTTACGTGAAGTCGAAATCATCTATAAGAAAGATTCTTTAAGTCTGCATAAATCATTACATCACAATAAGAAAACATTCTTTAAGTCTGCATAAAGGGGGATTTTCCCCCCCTCCCCTTGCAAAAATAGAACCAGGAACTGAACCAGCGTTGACACCTCTCGCTCCGCTTGAATCCTCTCTGTTTATACTATTAGAAGGCTCGTGCAACATGGCCATGCTTAAACTTACTCCGTAGCTTTCCTTTAAAGGGACACCAGGCTACAGTCGCCGAAATATTAGAAAAAATACAACTACATTGTACATTCTCAACAATCGATGTAAATTTATTTCCAAACCAAAGAGCAAGAACCAAAGATGATCATTTTCGTGCGTTACGTCGTCTGACAAGCCGGTAATAAATGCGATTTCAGTTATATCAGTTTCTATTTCGTGGACCCGCCACCAGTCATTCTGCAAGCGGGATTACCACGAAACAAATGCTAGAGACTGACGAGAGAGCCATCGGTTACCCCGTAATGAACTATTTAATCATCAAATCGACTTCAAGGCTGGTAAATTAACAGTAAAATGTTGCCTGGTGTTCCTTTAAGGTAGACTGGAGCAGGGTAATAGATTATCACGGTAGCTGAAGCAGGGCTGTTCCACTTCCGGTTTGGAGGCTAAGCACAGGAGTTCCGGAAGACATAACAAGGGCTACGTTCACACTGCCAATAAAATGTGACATGTAGCCTATGCGACTTGTATGAGATCTCCAGTATGAACTTCAAACACACCAAAAGTGTCCCGCATGCACTGTGAAGGACGTAATAACGTCACACATACAAAATGTGTTCAGTGTTAAAGGGACTAAACGCAAGCAGCAGGCCCAGTTGCAATAAATCTTCCGTCACGAATAAAATATTTCTAGCGAGAAACTAGAAAATGCCTGACATAAGCTTCAGGCAGTCAGTCTAAATAATCTTTAGTGTTTGCATCAGCTAAATGAGTGGAGTGAGCCTGTGGTGTAGCCCTTAACAAATCACTCAAACTGCTTTAAAAAAAAAAAAAAAAATTGCTCCTTTTCTTGTCAACTCAACTCATTTGTTGTGATCGCTGCTGCTTAATTGACAAGTAGTTTAGCTTATTGATGACGTGTAGGTCGAATGTATACAACATGGCCGTTCAGACTGGAATCACATGTCAAAAGATACGTATCGGTTTTGGGATAGCATATACCCAAGTGGCCTGGGTCGCATGCGAAAAAATCAGATCGCGTGTGAAAAAATCAGATCTGTGTCGTTCAGACTATCATTAACAGATTGTAGGTCAAACTAAAAGATATTTAAAACCAAGAATTGCTCTGCACCATTACAAATAGGCTAACAGTAACACTTTGATGGGTGAGTAGCCTACATAACTACACTACATAACTAGGCTAAACACATTCATAGCAACTGCCATAAATTGCTTAGAAAGCATTCATGACTGTTTCATAACATATGACACAACATTCAAATCCAACCATTCAAGTCCAATGGTCTTAATGCGGGCAGCATTGCCATTTTGTTAGTCACCTAAGGAAATTCAAATAAAGTCATGAATCATAATTAGGGGTATTTAACATTAAAACAACATGAATTTAATATATAATATTGTATGGACTCTGGATTTCTGTATGTACAAAGTTTATCATGGTGAATAAGCCTATTTAATAAGCACAAATTAACACTAAATCAAAAGACGTACTCAATGAGGGCCAGTTTTCCTAAGCTGTCTATATACAAAGTTGCTCTTAAGTTATACTTCAATTTCTAACCTACCTCTAGGTTATGACATGCCTATGTTCATAGCCTGCACTGCAATGGAAGATCTGATATGATTGCATTGCATTGCATATGCTTTATTTTACATAAAGTTAAAAAAAAAAAAGGGAAAATAAATTTAATCCCTTTAAATTGCTAACATCACATTGTGTGCATATTGATGCAGTCATTACATTTTCACTTGCTTATTTCTTCTCGATTCCTGTGCTTTTAATGGCAAATGTCACATATGCACCAAAAAGGTGCAAATGAATACCACAAGGGGGGGCCAGAAGCATTCATTTTTCCAAGAGAGATATACCAAAGAACAACTTTGCAAAGAACACTGAAGAAATTTAACAATATTTGTTTGGTGTACACTCTTGTATGAGGGCCAGAGATGTTTGCTAATAATTCAACATTAATAAATGTCAGTGTCTATAGTTCCGTTTGGAAGAACTGGAAGAGTATTAAATACTCACTGATATGTGATTCAAATTAATTTAATACAGGTAAACTTGATTAGAGGTGCAGAAAAGAGCAGATAGCTTTTTAAATCTGTAATCTCCAAATAAATTAAATCATTTTGCAAAAACTGCGTCTTTCCAATTTTTGACTGTTGTTTTTATGCACCTGTGAAAGAAACTTTGCATCTGAGCGCAACACATTTTTCCATATTGGAAGTTTTATTTGCTGACAGCACAAAAAGAAAAGAACCCACATCAGGAATGGATTGAGCCAGTCGTATCACAGCCCCTGCCAAATACAGATAAGCCATGCTTCAAGGTACTGTAATTTATCAGCACACAGTGAATAATTAGCCTAGAATTCTAGACGTACTCTAGCAGTAGCAAATTGAATTTGCTCAGGAAGTACATCTAGCTATGAGCCACAGGTTATACTTAGACATCGGAGGTGTCTATCCAGTCACAACACTAGGTTATATTCAGACATCGTGGTGTTTAGCCAATCACAACACTTTATCTGGACAGGGAGTCATTCGGCAGGCTTAGCACTGTTTGAATCAGCTAGGTTAGTTACTCTGATTGGTTGTAGCCGTCAAACCCGAGGTTCTATCAGTCGTGGGGTAGGCCTACATATCAATATGCTTCCTCGGGCTCGGTCCTCTGTCCTCCGTGCTTGTGCCCCGGAAATCGCTCGAGGCTCGACGTCATCGAGGATGTCTCAATTCTCTAATTGCTGCGAGGAGGAGAGAGGAACGAGGACGGAGGAGAGAGGAGAAAGGTCCGATAAGCGAGGAAGCACACGTGTATCCTTTGGAGAAAACGCGGAAGCGCGAACAGCGGGAACGTGCGTTCATTGGCTTGAATCGAAAGTCTAAAAAGTAGTGCTGTCAAACGATTAAAAAAATTAATCTGATTAATCACAAAATTTTTCAATGATTAATCGTGATTAATCACTTTTAATCGCAACTCATTTACTCCAGTAAGAATTTGGATGCTAGGGTATGTTGGATCCTTATTTTTCCCAGTAAAGGCCCTGATACTAAATAGTTGGCTTTGTTTGTCTCAAATGGGGCAATTCACACCTGTCCCCTACCCCCAATGATTCCCCAAACATGTTGTTGAACAGTCAGGAGCTAGGCCATGATCTTTGTATAGTTTGACTTGATAGCCAAGCTTTTTTCTATCTGAAATTGAACATAATATATCCATCAGGATTAATCTGAGTTAATTTTTTTAATCCGAGTTAAATTTTTTGGATTAATCACGTGATTAATCAGTTAATTTTGCCAGCACTACTAAAAAGTTTAAATGCCCATTCTGTCACCTCAACATCCAATTAAAAAAACGAGTTTGCTATTTGCGAAAAGGGAGTTCATATGACTGTTTGGAGCAAGGGAAAAGCATATTAGAAAAAAACATCTTCAACTTCAGCAAGAAAGTTGATTGTTTAGTCGAGTTTATTATGATGTGCATTGTCCGTGGTTATAAGACAAAAGTGAACTGATGCAAAACAGATCGTGGTTTAATTGTCTTGGTTTGATTACATTGCATTATGATGAATAAAATTGTTTGGTGGTTGTTATAGCCTATATTTGATGAAGATAGCATTTATTTTGGTCAGTTGTTTCAGAGATGTCATCTGTAATGGACGTCTCATACTAGTGATGCATGAATCAGGAGGACATCTCATTTCTTATATCTGTCTGCCCTTGATTCCTCCATCCTCCGATCGTTGCTTCCTTGCTTCCTTCACGGGAGGAGGGGCTAGGTCGGAGGAAAGGTTGGAAGTGAGGAAAGGAGGTCGGAGGAATTAAGTATTGAGATGTACCCGTGGTCTTACTATTAACCTTATTCCGCGGGCAAACATGGGCGCTGCCATGACGATCGTCATTCAACATCCGGTCTAGCAACGCATTGACTTAGCGTTAGGCGTGTTTGAGATGTAAAGCCGCCTACAGCCGCCTTCAGCCGGCTGCAGCCAAGCGATGCATTGTGGTTAGACGCGGTGTCCGACTTCCGGCTGACTTCACCAAGCTTGTGAATGCGTCACCAAAATACGCCCACAGCACGTCACTCAAAACTCGCGGTAACAAGGCGCCTGCAGCCGAAACCCGCATCTCCTTTTCTCGGCTGCAAGAGGATGCATCCCACCCCCATGACGTAACTCATTATTCCGATTGGTTTGAAACTCCTCATGACAAATATGACACCAACCACGTTGTACTCACTGAAAATGGGCTTATTTGAATGAGCTGCTGCTAAGCAGTATGCAAGTTTTGCCCAATGAAATAGCCTTATTGCTCTCCAGCATGGCTTGGTTTGCCATCTCAAATAAGCATTTCATACCACATTACTATTTTTAACAAAACACCTTCAAACACAACTCTGTTCGTCTTGCATTGCAACAATTTATTAAGCAACATTATATGATTTATTTCGCCAGTTATCACGTTCATTTTAATGATGAAATGAGGGGATTCAAGCTGTTTTCAGTGCAAACAAACTTCCGCGATATCTCCTGACATCACGTCCATGTTCACGTGTTCTCTGGCTACAGCCTGTAGCCATACAGACTCTGAACACGAACGAGCTTATTGTGATATTTGATGTTTTAACGGTCTTATATAAGTAGTCTCACTATGAAGTTGTGCTCACAATATCCATCAATAAAGTTAGAACAGTTTGTCGTCAGATAAAAAAAATGATGTTTTCAGCAGTAAAAACAGTGTTTCTACGGCTAAAATTAGGAGTTTTGTGATTGTGGTATTTCATGAAAATTACGTTGATTTGAATGAGAGGCAGCGTCTAACGGAAGTTCCAAGACAATCGGAGGGCAAACGCGGAAGAAAAAAAGACAAAAAGGGGCGGGGCTGCATAAGGTGAATACATTCGCGCTAACTTGCAACAGAAAAGTCCTGCAATATGTGCCAGCTAAATGTGGACAAAAATAACCGTGTGAGACTCATGAGTTGTTATATGACAGATATAAACATTTGTAATTGTCAAAAAATCACAAAATGAGAACAATGCATGACATATCAAGATAACACATACCTCTGCCAAAGATCAACCACAAAAGAGACAGAGTAAGGGGCAATATGAAAGATATAGTAAGTGTCCCAGATTGGGAAAACCCCACCCCTGTGTTATTGTACCCCACTTGAGAAAACATACAAAGTCTGTGACACTGAACATGAGTGGGGGAGAAATCAGCGAATCACATTCAACCCTGCTACATATGTGTGTGTGTGTGTGTGTGTGTGTGTGTGTGTGTGTGTGTGTGTGTGTGTGTGTGTGTGTGTATCCTTGTGTGTATCCATGTTCCTCTTCTCTCTCTCTCTTCCTTCCTTAGGATTCAGGGTAAACCTTTCTTAACTTGATCCCAGTGTAAGTAACTCCTTCTGCTGTAAGGAGGGCCCGAAACTGAAAATTAACATCAGACCATTAGAATACTTTAAGTAAACTTGAAAAAAGGAAATCATTTGTTTTCTTATTTAATGTATTTGTATATTTTGTAAACCACAGGAGGGTGATTTATTATTCATTGATAACGATTCCCCCATCAAGAAATATAATTCCCCCGAAACCTTCCTCCGAATGGTTGGCAAGTAACATAATGTACAAATGCAGCAAACACAATTTTGTATGTCGCCGCAAGAGAAATGTCATCTGACGGGTTTTGAAACAGTTTTCCAAAGTGTTCTGTCAATCGGTGGCAGAGCCAGGTGATATTTCAAGAGCACCTCCAACTACAATGATACAAACTTCGTACATGACCCCATCCCGAAGGCACACAGTAAATATGCTGACCTTTGACCTCTGGGGGCACTATTACTAGGTGGTTATCAAAGAGCGTTTCTCAAAGTCGAGGAAGCATGCTTGGAAGGCTGCTTTTTTGAGCATTCCACGTCATTGTCTGTCGCTAAGTACTGTTCCAATGTCAAGCATCCTTCTAAATTCTAGTGAGGACAGGCCTTTGTTCATAGATTTTTCAAGGATGCACTGATGGAACCTCGTTTTTGAAGTGTACGACCTCCAAGGCAGGTATGCTACCTAGGAAGCATTCTCGACTTTGAGAAACTCTCAAAGTGTGGTCCGGGGGCCACGGGGGGTCCACAAGCGAGCTGAAGTGGTCAGCGAGGCTATTTACAAGAAATATAGTCTGTGTTTCTCACTAACATTGTTTGAAGGCTGAAGAATGTTGTTCACTGAATACTATGAGGCAGGCCTGTAATACCAAAAACTTCAGGATATCTGAATTTGAAGTGTCTATGTGCCTATTTAGAAATGCTTATGCAAGCCTCTCATTTGGTTAAAGGGTAGCAGCATGTGTCGTGGAGAGTGTGGACAGGTGGTCCTTGAAAAACATTTTTTGGGCAAAGTGGTTCTCGGTTTTGAGAATCACTGCACTAGAGATGTATAAGACTGATCAGTACTGCAGTGGCATCTGGCATGGTCTCTACAAGCATATATGATTGGTCAGTACTACATTACTCACAGGCTTCAGAATCTTTTCTTCAATCTCATTTTCATTTAGACTTGTGGCTGAGGATACCTTTAGCCGCAGACCAACAACTTGATCTGCAAAAAAACAGAGGTGAATCTGGAATCAGAATAAGCACACACACACACGCACACGCACGCACGCACATACACACACACACTGTACACACACAGAGAGAGAGACTCACATATACATATACAATACCATTAGTAATTAAAATTAGCATAATGTTTTACCATTATTCTGCTATATTCCATTTTTTTTCCATAGGTAGTCTTTTGTAAATAGGCCTACCGGTAGATGAATTTCATATTGATTAGTTTCATCCATGATCCATGGTAGGAGTGTGTGATAATCAAACCTCAAACCTAATCAAACCTAATTGATACCTGCTTTAGGGATGATGCTCTCCTCCAGCTTGCTGCTGATTAGGTCCAGTGCCTCAAAGCTGTTCACTGTGAACACGTGTTCCGACGCTGGTTTGGATGCGGTGGCATTGAGCTCTGCTACAGCTGATGGAAAGTTAAAAGCACCTCCAACCTGTCACACCAGGAAGAGAATTTGTATCCCACTTTAGGGTAGATTCTCCCAGGTTGGACTGGGAGATTAAATGAAAAATTGATCAAAACCGTTAAAACTTAATTTGTAACCGTTATTGGATGATGATTAAGCATGTGACTGTTGAGTGTATAATATTGTTTTTTTTCTTATATTGATATTACATGTATTTTTCTTTGTCTATCCATGTTGTATTCCTTTAAAATGATTCTATCTTGAGTCATCATGTGATTCTACCCCATCCAGTCAAGTTAACATGACTTTTGATTGACTTTTAATCACTGCCTGGGCTGTTCAGCTCAGTGGTCAGAAAGTTCGTCTCCCATGCTGTGAGTTTTGTGAAGTTATAATGAAGACGAAGAAGTTTCATTTAACTCTTTACTGAACTTCATAGTCTGCATACAGCCTCAACTCACGTACGTTAACTGCGGATTGCCATAACACAGGAGATGTGAGGAACAGACAGGTGAGCACTACATTAGCCTATATGGTATCCCTGCGCATCAGGAAATAGATCCCAACATCACAGGTTTGTTGTATTTGACGAGATGGTGGGTTTGAGATAACCTGACTCCGCCAGATGGACCTGCTCACGCAATTCCATCTGGGAACCATCCGTTGAAGAGTATTTGGTGCGTTTGGTTTGTCTATGTTGGCTAGACGGGCCAAATCAACCAATCAGACCAACGAAGCATATGACGTACTAACATACGTACATGTTCTTTAGACCCGCTTCTCGTTGCGCCACACCTCAACCCGCCTCAAAGCCAACACTGCTCCAACCAGCTCCAAATTCTTGTTAATGGAGAGTAGCCAGACTGAGCTGCGAGTAAAGACCTGAAGCTCGCAAGATCAGTTTGGTCTCACGAGGCTAGGTTTGAGACCAATATGTGATACACACTGACTCTGCTACACTAACAGGGTGTGTTATTGGCAAAGCGGCCCCTGTCTACTAGCAGACATGTTTCTGTAACAATTTGTGCCAAGATCATGAAGTCAGTCAGTCAGTCAGTCAATCCCAATGGCACTAGAAATGGGTGTGAGGTGAGGCCTGTAATGGAGGTTTTCCAGTAAACACTGGTTAATTGATAAATATCTAGTAATTAAATAAATGTGAATATGAAGCAACTCATACCCCAATAAGGTATCTAGTGATGTTCTTTGCATCAGCCGACGCTGTGACGGTGGGAATCAGTGAAGAATCGCCAGACTGCCCATCTGTAATGACAATGAGGAACCTTCTGGCATCAGGTCTCGCTCCAGCGGACGGCACAAACAGAGTGTCCCTATGGAAATAAACAGATTCAGAGGCCTACTTTATTAGGCTACTGTACATTTCAGTGGAATACCGGAGTGCTATAAGAAACTGTGTACAAACAAGCTCTGTGGCTGTTCATTTCATGAATGCTAAACACAATTTATCTAGTTTGAAGTATGTGGGGAATAAATCAAATGTTCACGTAGGGGAGGGAATATTGACAATATGCTGCTAAAAAGGGAATTGTTCTGGATTTATACTCTAAACACTTTAGCTCCTAAGGGTCTTAACGAAGAATTTGATATCCGACCATTTTTATAATTCACAAATGAGAAGTTACTGTTTTTTGTGGTCCTCATGTATAAAAATATTTAATACAAATTGATATAAGACCAGATGCTTTCACACTCTTGGGATTAGGGATATTGAGCAGACTCATATCCCTCCTCAAGTTTATGCCTATATTGTATATTTGTTCACTCGGATTTGTGGACTTAACGACATAGTGCAATGTTCTATTTCATTTAAACTTTTGTAAATATCCATGGGAATGCATTATATAAGGCAATGCAATACAACTTCCCATATGTCAAATGTTACAAAAACAAGGGCAAAGTGCAATCTATACCCTTTATGTTTATTTATTAATGCTATGTAACTGACAATATGGTCTTGGTGCAATAGGCTTAGTGCAATATTGTTCTAATGTATACTTATGTAATCTACTGTTGTATGTTTGTTTGTCTCAATGGGCCTAGTGCAATACTTGTGATACCTACTGTGCTATGTAAACTGTAATTTAAGTGTGTATATACTGTATGGTGAGACTGACATGATGCATTTTGTAACTATGCTGTAACTTTATACGTTAATTGTATGATGCAATTTACATATGTAAATTGATCAGATGTGTACCACGTGATGTATGACAATGTTAAAAAGGCAGCTGTGAACAATGATCTGTATGTCTGAGGAAGGACTGTTTAGTCCGAAACGTTACACAAATTAAAACGGTAAAATGGGAGCTCCAGTGTGCATAGTGCTTTGTTTTTACAGTAATACTTTCTTTGATGTTGCACCCAACAGAATTTTGGATGTGCGTGAGGACTAAATATTTTTTAGCAATGGGTACATTGACAACTCAGCTGATGTCCCTTCCACTTTTCAATTCAAGACTATACCCAACAAGGTAATCATAATTTGTACATTTACGTATAGCCATACAATTCTCATTGAAATAAAACCAAAAACCCAGTTTAACTTTAATGCACTGTCTAATGGCTATGTTATCACTCTCATTAAAGGTATTATCCGGAGTGAATCAACACATAGCCCTGCTGTTTTATAGTGCTAAACGCTACCGATAGCCACTTCATTTATTCACATTTTGTGCAAGGTGGACTGAGTTGCAAAATGGCAGCTAAGACTAACAGAATGAGGCATGTCAAAACAAAACCTAATCAATTTAGTTTCAGTTTGACATGCCCCATTCTCTTACCATTAGCTGCCGTTTCGCTAACTCAGCCTGCGTTGGAAGAAATTCAAAAAGTCATTGAGGTGGATATCAATACAGTTTAGCACTATAAAACAGCAGGGCTACGAGTTGATTCACTCCGGATAATTCCTTTAAGAGGCCTGGCTCAGAGCTTAAAACTGTAAGTTCAGACTACACACGTCTACTGTTCCAACTCACACAACTGTCTGGATAGCAGTAGCTGTTTGTGTGCCTCCTGATATCTGGATGATGTTGTCCACTTGACTTTCGAATCCAGTTCTGTTAAATCCAGTAAAGTTCACGTGGATTGTGGTTGCACTGGAGTACTGAGCAAAGGCAAACTGCAAAGTGAAAAGACAAAAGTGAAAATGCTTATAGATAATGATGTCAAATCCCCTTTAGACATGGATATCAGGACGGATTAGTTTGTCCTCAGTTGCTTGATGTATTTCTCAAATCATTAAAGATAGTCCAAGTAGTTCCCTAGAGGTCTAGGGTGGCAGAACACTGGACACCAGTTTAGATGATTACCCTACGGCTACTTTCCTTGTGCATGTCTGACAATGTTAAAACCACCTAAAACATTATTAGACACAGCATACAGGAAGCAACTAAAGATGGAGTTAGAGATGCTTTTCAGTTTATAAACACAAAACAACATAATGTACACTTTATGTCACCTCGAAATTCACTCTTTGTTATCGAAGCACATACACTGCTGTGCAAAGGTTTGCGAACCTCTTTCATTTACCTACATTTTTGCACGGGTAATAAAAGGTATCTGTTTTTTTTGTTTGTTTTTTTTGCCCCCGAGTCACTTAGACAAACAGTGCATTTCATGTCACGTACAATGCACTGTGTTGGAATATTCTATTCTATAGAAATAACCGTGGTTACTTCCTTACAGTTTATAAAACCGATAGTTCCGGTCTTTGATTATGATTGTCTGAATCAGGTTGAATGTTGTTGTATATACCCCCAATATATAGCACGGCTGAGATGGTATTTCATTCTGCCATTCAACAACAGTTCCGTTGGCAGCATTTGTGCGTTACTTGGCTACCATTCAACTGTATTTCTTGGCAAAGTAGGTGATGTTTGGGAATAGATATTTCCTGTTACTGTGGCTTTGTCTTATGAAACCAAGCAAGGTACGTGTGGTAGCCATTTTATAAAAAAATAAGCCTTAACCTTGCTTCGTGCCAAACAACACCCCTCTGCTGTGCTATACTGTAATACGTTTTGGAACGGCATGTCTGAACGTTGGTTCCGAAACGCTATAAAAGCCATTTTAATTCATTTTCATCAATTAGTACTGGACAAAAGACTTAGCAATCAGACAGCACAAACCTAAGAAACCACAAAGGGCTCAGAATAGTGAGAATAGACTGGAGCTGAAGGCAACAGTGGCCTCAGTATATATAGGGACATTCAGGGTTGGAGAATAGAGGAATCAGACTCACTAAGGTGTCAAACTTCAGGAGATCTCTGGTTACATTTTTTACAAATGTCTTCATGGTGGTGAAACTAGTTGATGACACACTCCCAGACCCATCCAATAGGAATGCAATATCTGCAGCATCTGGTGGGGGAAAGATAAAGGTGATCTTTATCATGACTTACAGGATGTGCTCATGTCATGATGAGGGTAAAAAAAAATACTTACTTTGGGCAGTGGTGCAGCCACCTGTTCAAAAACAAACAAAAAAACAATTGCAGCACAAGTTATGATATGCAACCAAGATAGCAAGATAGAACACATTTCAAGAGTTTCCATGTCAGGATTTCCAAATAGTTTGCTTATTGTATACGTTAATGGAGACATGTCTATTGTATACTATTCCTGAGCATATTTCATCATGTCACATGTCTCTTCTTGATGCGTCATACAGTACTGTCTGTCTACACCTCGCAGGCCTCATCTTTCATTCTCCTTCTTTCTGCTCACAAAATGTTTCCTTGTGGTTTGGATTACGCTGTGACCTGTGTTGAATGTTGTTTGTCTTGTTTAATGGCTTTGCTATTTTCTATTTCTGTCTGACAAGAACAATGGTTTTTGATTCATAAAAAATGAAGGAAATATTGGGGTCAGCCCAACTTAAGAGGCAAATGGTCTTAAGTTGGGCTGACACCAAGTGTGTGTGTGTGTGTGTGTGTGTGTGTGTGTGTGTGTGTGTGTGTGTGTGTGTGTGTGTGGAGACACACAAAAAATCTTGTTTCTTTGTCTTACAGAAACAAATCTGCCCTTACATTGAGCTCAAGTGACTATTTTGCTCCTTCTAACACTCTTACGGCATACAGCCAGACATGTAGCCAACTGCCTAAGTCAAATTCCTTTTGTGCCTCAAGCTAGATCTACACAGAAATCACATAAAATTAGTAACAACTTGCCAGTAGGGGTAAAAACTCCTTCCCAAACAGATCTGTTGAAACTTACACATTGCCACCATGAAGAGACACAGTGGAAGTAGATTCATGATCCTGTTTCCCCTGTGAACATAATTTATAATGTGAATGGTAGCCTATGTTTGTTGATGTCATAATGTTAATGGTAGTCTGTGTTTGTTCATTTTTAATGTTGATATTTACACTCTGCACCGGAATACCAACTCTACTTTTATAGTGAAGTTCATGAGTTGTCGTTGTATTGTTACATCTTTAACCTAACATAAAACCCATGCTATGTCTCAGGATTTGTTGTCACGCTTAATTACTCTACAACAGGGGTGTCCAACAGGTATTGCCACCTGCTTCTGAGTAGGGACATGTCATTAGTAGGGACATAACATTAGTCACAAAATCTATTAAACCAGATTCAAACATCCTGTTCTGCTTTACTGCTCTCTACTGAGTATTTGTATTGGTAAAGTGCACCAAATTTGGCTATAACTCACAAAACAATGACACCACAAATTTAGATGACTCCTCAGATGTTAATTTGCACAGGGCTGTCAGGCGTCAGATAGTATATGTTAACATTCTCTTGCCATTCCAGTCTGTAAAACTGAGATAAAATAGTAGAGTAGCTCTTGGTCACACTGATTTTGGTCAAAGTAGCTCTTGGAGGGAAAAAAAAGTTTGGAGACCTCTGATGTAAAATACTCTATTACTCTATTACAACTTTATTGTTAGACACAAACAATGAACGTGAATTGCTGCAGGAAAAAGTCAAATTCTGGATGTTCCACTTCCCCAGTTGGATACAATCAATGACATGTAGAAAAAAATACCAAATTTTAAGATAGATACTGAGGACAATTATGATTAAGTAAAAAGGTTTCAAAGAATACCAAAAGAAACAACTAAGAAACCATTTATCGGTCAAATCCTACAATTTGGGTTGCTTTCTTTCTTTATCACAATGGACTGATGGCTATATGGTCAATCAAGAACAGAATAGAACAAAAAGTCATCACTCTCACCAAAGTCCCTTGAGCTGTTGTGTGGCAAACCTTCAGGCAATACAGTCATTCCACTTCTCAGTCAGATGTCAAATTAGATAACATTCATGTTGTGCTAGAAGTCTGACAACTCCCACACAAATATGCAGTCACACGTGTAATACCTATTGTAACAGCTTCACAGATCTTGAAGGAGATATTGGGGGTGTGTTGCAAAAAGTAACAAGTTTTCTCGCCTAACATCACTACATACACAATTAATAAATTGTACTTTTTACATATTGTATTTTGATATGCATTACCACTTAAATATGTGTAAATGTTTCATTTTAAAATGGTTGGATCAGCCCTTGACCGATAATAATAGATTGTGCTGCATTCTTTTAGTTCGCTGATTGGCTCGGGGTGGATGTGGTCAACCTGAACAAGGTCAAAGAATCCTAGACCTTTGTACGAAGAGACGCGTAAACCAAGGGGTTGGTTATGACCAGGCTAAGATAAAGCCAAACCCTTACCAAAAAAAAAAGAAGTTGCCGCAAATATGCAGCAAGATTGCTTTTTTGTTTTTGTAAGGGAAGGATTTACTCAAAACTCATTATGTAGACAATACCTGAACACCTGCCAAGTTAGTCATTTCCAGACAGCAGTTCCTTGTGACAGATTCTAGTGTTGACTTGACTTACGCAGCTTCTTCCTTACATCACATTTATATCATACTGTTCTTCTGCCATATTATATGTATTTTGTTTTTAACCTTACAGGGGTACAAAACTCACAAAATTGTTCTAATTAACTTAGGCTAAACTTGGTTACTATGTACTAGAGTAGTATAGTAGAGAACAAATAGCATTATTATGTTATGACTCACCAAAGACTGTACATGGCAAGACTTCAGGCGTCTATAATAACACACATCGTTCTTAGTCTGTAAGACAGTCAGGGACATTCATATTTCCTTAAGACCTACACAGCTTGATGGATCTTAAAAAGATATTTGTGGCTTTGAACAAAAAAAATATCACAGTGCCACAATCACCATGCATGGGGTAGAACTTCTACAATGTTGATGAATGAGTGAACAGACCAAAAGGTATAGTTACAAAAACATGAAATAAAACAAAACAAAACAAAACAAAACAAAAAAACATCTAATCTTTAGATCTAAACTAAGGCCAAAGGATTCACCTGAAACCCAT